>OZ023274.1:59767008-60026521 GCA_964007475.1 Hybos culiciformis | reverse complement strand
CCAAGATATTTCAATTTACAAGTTTTTTTATTTTCACTTATACATATAATAATTGCTTACAGCGCTAAGTTTTTTATTTAACTTTATCTACTGAAATATATTATATCGAGTATATATACAATTTGTTCGATCAAAATTTTATTTTTATTCACAAAATATTTCTAAATTCGCCCAAAAACTTCAAATTTATTTGTTTATATTTTACGGAAAAATGCAATATTTCCAGATTTTCGTTGATTAGTGTGATAGGGATTGTGTCGTCGTCTTGCCTGAAATCTTTTACATCGGTTGATGGGCGGTTTGGTAGTTTTGACAGTTTATATATTGCCTTCAGGAACTAACGTCGAAAAATTGTAAAATTATAAAATTTTGCCTTTTAACAAAAATTACTATTTTAGTGGAAATTTATTTTATTTTAATTTTAAATTATATACGTACATATAAAATTAGAATGTGTTTTCCATTCATTTTCCTTCACAGAAAAAAATTTGCTCGTACTAATAACTAAATAATTCGTTAAAATCAACGAAAAATTCGTTATTTTGGCTACAACGAACATTTCGTTGAAAAAAGCTCGTAGTTCGTTAAAAAAGTTCGTTATACCCCAAAACCAAAAACCTTTCAAATTCTTCAGCAAAAACACCGCAAATACGAAAGAAAAAATTTACTAGACTAAATTTTTTTTTTATTTATTTAATTTTTTATTTATTTCTTTTTTATTTTTTTATTTTCTTTTTTTATTTCTATTTTATTTTTTATTTTTTTTTTATTTTTTTTTTATTTATTTATTTTTTTTTTATTTTATTTTTTTTTTTATTTTTTTTTTTTTTATTTATTAATTTTTTTTATTTATGTTTCTATTTTTTTTATTTATTTTTAAAATTTTTTTATTTAATTTTTTTTTAATAATTTTTTTTATGCCCGCTTGTGGCTTCGAACCACTGTCCTTAACATTGCAATCCATCAACTCTGCCACTGAGCTATGAACTAAATTTACGGCAATGTGTAAAATGAAAAATATAAGTTCTGTATGGATTGAAATTTTTGTTTCCCGTATTTAACGATAACGAACTTTTTTAACGAGTACTAAAAACGAAAAAAATGTTCGTAATAAGAAAATAAACGAAATTTACGTTACAAAAACGTAATTATTCGTTATTTTTCGTTATCTTAACGAGAATGACATTAACGAACTTTTTTGGCGTAAAGAGTACGAGCAAATTTTTTTCTGTGTTCTATCTAATAAAGCCTATCTACATAAAAAAATCTGTACTTTTGTGTAAAAGAACATTATTTATCGGTACTCTTTTTTTTCATAGGGTGATTTTCATATAGTAACCACTAGGTTTAACAAAAATTTTGATTTCGAATTTCACGGAGCTGCGCTTCAAATGAAAAAAGAGCAAATCATATAGATCCTAGTGTTAGTTGAAGATCGAACCAATGACTAAACACATACTCTAGGACATAGGAGTGATATCGAAAATATGTCTTGCATCTATATATAGCTGTAACACAAAAACATACATATAATAAGGAATAATAATTGAATATTAGGTACATATATATATGTTTCTTAATTATTTTAATATAACCATCTTTGCCTTTATTACGTTCGAGTAGTTTAATATTTAATTTGCAATCACCATTGCCTCGCGCTGCCGTACAGTTCTGCAGAGATAATTAATATCTTTCCAGTTTCTTAGTTTCTTAGGTGTGAAATTATTTATAAGTTAGGTAATTAATTTCCTTTTTAAGAAATTTTAAAACAAAAATTAAATTTTCATTATTTATTATGATTGTATTTTGATCATTAACTGCCGGAATTTATTTTATGCATAATAAAAAAAGAAATTCGATTTTTTGTTCAATTTATTTAATTTATGTTCAATTTACAAAAATTCGTTTAGCAGGGAAAATTTCAACAAAATTATATGCAATTCTATATTTCAAAGACTAAAATCTTCGATCATTTTTTTTTTTGCCTAGTGAAAATTTCCCGGAAATATTAAGTGTTACCTGGATAAATAATATACACTTCAGAACGATTTCAGATTTATTCATTATTATTACATATTTCCCCGATTCAAGCCGTTAATTCAAGCCTAATGTGCTTATAGTTTCCAATTTGCGTGGCTTAACTAGGGTTTCTGAACTGAAAAAACCGAATCCGAAAATCCGCGGTTTTCTTCTCATGTATTCGAATCCGATATCCGCTAAAAGTATACGATATTCGTTAGCTAATTTTAAAAACAAATTTAAAATTAGTTGCCTAGAAAATTTTAAATTTCTTGAACATTCAAATCCAATATTCGTTAAACGTAAGCAAAACACGATATTTGTTAAACTTTTTCATCAAGCCTACATCTACGGACTCTGAGCGAGTATTTTCAATATCAGCTAATTTGTGCACCAAAATCAGATCACGATTATCTGATATATGGTTGAATGCGCTTGTATTTTTAAAATCGTTTAATTTAAAATTGAATAAAGATTTATAAATTAAATTCAAACATTATTTACTGTTTTCATTATATTCACAATTTTTTTGATCGGTTATCCGATATCCGGCTGAAAACTGAAACAATATGTATTATTATTAAAAAATATGAATACCTGTAAAGTTAAATAAAGTTATTATAATTTAGTAGACATATTAGAACCAAATTCAATTTAAAATATATGTATAACTGCTTAAAAATTTTCTAAGTAAGTGTTACTGGCAGTTATCTGTATGAAGCAGGATACGATTTGAAATAATTTTGTACTTAAAATAATTTTGTAGATACGATTCAAATTACTTGAACTTGACCAATCCGTTGTTGCAATGCTTTCCTTTAACAATAAATAATTTCTGTTAGTTTTCTGTTTCAATTTCTGTTAGTTTTTCTTATAGGGGAATAAATTATGATATTTCAGTTTCCAATGATTTTAAAAAGAGCTTTTCTATTGATATGCTACATCTGGATTTTCTGAGAAAAATTATTTATAAAATTCTTTTTCTCTTAGGCGTTTCACGGCTCTTATTTGCTTTTATTTTTAATTTTATTTAAATAAAAAATCACTCAAAATCGAGAAAATATATATGTATATTTACAATATGTTTCCTGGAAAACTGTGTTATTCCTCTTTGCAAATCTGTAGCAAAACAGGAAGGATGGCTGTGCGTAAATATGGACGTATTGAAAACGGAATGAAAGATGTGTATCATCGAAACGAATTCAAAAATTAACACATTCACAGTTTAGATTGTTTCACGCCTCAAATAGAAAACATTAACGTTTTTTTTACCATCTAAAATATTTTTTTTTAAATTTTAGTACTTTTTGGCATTACGGGATACTTTTCCTAAAATTCTGAAATTCTTATAAGTATACAATCAAAAAATTGACAAAATTATTTTTTTTTATATGTCACGAAAATATTTTAAGGACCATATCTACAAAAAAATTTAAAATTGTAATAATACGTTGATCATCATAATCTTACCTGAATAATCTTACCTGAAACCAAAAAATCAACTACATGGGTTCATTTTTTTTTTTAGTTTTGAAACTTTAAATTTAATTTTTAAAATTTAAAAATTATACCTAACTTTTTTTTTGAAATTAAACTTACATTTGATTTTTTTTTAATTATTTGAAAATTTTTGACAAAAAAATTTATCTGAAAAAAAAAATTCAGATTGAAATGAAACGCAATGAAAAAGAAATAAAATAAAAATTTTCTGATGTAATGAAATTTTTAATTATTTGAAAATATTTTAAAAAAATTCTTTTCACGAAAAATAGATAAAATTAATATCTTGATTTTTTCTAAATTTGATTAAATATAAATGGAATAATATAAAATCGGTTTTAATAGTTATTCAAATAGGTAAATTAGCTGTGATCAAGGCATAAAACATTAATACAGAAAATTGATAAACAAATTTATTTAAATAAACCTAACTTACCATCAATAGGTCGAAGTTGACTTATTTCTTAATGCTGTGGTTACAAAAAAAATAATTAATTTAACGCCAAACTGTTAAATAAATAAAAACTGTTAAATTAAAATTTAGTTCCTTTCTGCAGCATAATAACACCAAGGTATACTTGCAATATGTTCGAAGCATGTGGCTCCCAATAAAACGATAGCTTGAGAAACATTAATAAATAAATGTGAATTGCATACTAATTTCTTAACAGATAGTTATACGTATATTAAATTGTTGTGTGTTATCATTATGATTAATGCTCTTTCACGCATCATGCAAAATTAAAAAATAAATAAATAAAAATATTGAATCAAGGTCGTTTAAAATTTATTATGATTTTCAAAAATTCTTTGTCTTCAAATAAATAAGAAAAACAAAAATGCATTCTTAAAAATTTTTTAATGCAATTTAATTTCATAAACAATATTTATTTTTTTCTTTTAATTCAATATTTATTTACATTAATTTTAAAATTTATTATCTGATATAATTTTTGTTTTTTTTTTTAATAACATAAACATTTTCTTGGATTTATTTAATTCCTTGCACCGCCATCATAATGATCTTTCTGTTTATTTTTAAGAACAAAATAAAAAATAAAAAAAATACAGAAAAAATAAATTATATAAAATAACCTCGGTGATAATGAACCTGACCCCGTACGCTTATATGTAGTGTATGTAGTTTTATATAAATAGAAAAATATTTTTATGGTGTAGGATAGACATAAATAATTATTCTATTTATTTAGCCTTCAAATTGTATACTAAAAATTATACCAGGTAACTAAGTAAAGTACATACATAGTTTAGGAAAATCATCACATGTCAATATAATATCTATTATATTAATATTTTTATCTAATTGTGTTTGCAGTTTTTTTTTTAACTTTAATTATTCAGGATGCTCAATTAAATCCATTATTTATGTTGATTATTATAATATTTTTTATTTTATTTTCGTTACTATGTTACAATGAAAGAATGTTCTAAATAAAAAAAAATAAATAAAATCAATTCAAAACTCGTTTAACCAGGTAATCCGGTTCTATGCAAAAACCGAACTGGAACTAAAATAAATTAAAAATCCAGAAGTATTTCTTTTCTTACATTACATAATTGTAATATAACAACTGAACTGATAAATAATTCAGTTTTCAAATGATGTTCACTTATCGGAAACTACAGTAAGAAGACATGGTAAAGTGAAATACGGATCATTGTAGGTAGAGTGGAAATTAAATTTCTCCATTTAATATGGTCCAGATAATTAAAATCCGGAAAAAAGAGCATCTTTTGTAAATATTTTAAAATTTGAATTGGATAATAGATTATATTCACATAATAGTCATACAACTTCGGGAACTGAAAACATGTGTGTATGTATTAGCTTTTTGCATTATTAAGCATAATAAAATGTTGAATGTATAAAAAACAGAACTAAAAATTATAAATAATATTCATCGTCCTAAGATGAAAAGAAAATAATCAATTTGTAATGGTTAAAAATTGAAATAAAAATAAAAATGCATATTTAACATATAGGTGCATATGTGCAAGGTAATACAGAACAGTGAAAAGCGAAAATATTAAACCTCATTCTTTCCATATTTTTTTATCAGCATTGCAAGAGCTTTCTTAAATTTTAAATTTATCTCATTTAAAAAGCCCTTTATACAACTTTTTTGTCACGGACAAAAAAAATAATTATCTAATATTATACTTTTTCGACTATTTAATAACGCATTGCAGAAATTTACCATACCAGTAATGCCATTTGAAAAGCAATTGAATGTAGATAATTTTAATACTTTGTATTTTTAAGCTGTGATGACGATTAATTTTCTAATTTTTATTTATATAATATTTTTGATAATAACAAAAACTAAAATTTTTTTTTTTTTTTTATACTATAGTTACCAAATCACTAGGTGGGATACCTTTTATACTTAAAGAAGTATGGATTTGATAAGGAGGATAGGAAGTTTAGACGGGATTAAAAAGTGGGACAGTCAGAAGGTAATCATTTACACTCTTCTTAAAGCGGCGCAAGTCGTAAATCAAACGTCCGCCAGTAGTTGGTGTTACATGTTACATAATCACATTAATAAATGTGAACATTAATTGATTATGTTCCCTATAAAATGTTCTATAACATTTTATATAAAAGAACAATTAATGTATAAAGTATAATACACTAAAAAATAACAGTTTAATTAAGTATAATAATTAAGAAGAATTGTAAATTAAAGACTCAGTCTTATACCTGAATTCAACAATAAAACTTGGAATATATAATTGGTCGTTTTACTATCACATGGTGTCAGGTGTAAAACACTCAATATATTAATTAAAAAAAAAAAAAAAAAATTATTATATAGTCATCGTATCCATTAAAAATGTCAACCAACGACGCAAAGACTGGTAGTGGTAGCAGCGGTAGTAACAACAGCAAGGCTGAAAGCAACCTAACCGTAAGCCATAATTACCAATATGGATTTGATAGTGGCAGCGTGAGACCGTTTAATGTCAAAAGTCCGAATTTGTCAGCAGCATGGAAAACATGGTACAAACAATTTAGCAGCAAGTGACCTTAAAAGTGCATCAGATAGCAGGAAAAATAGCCTGTTATTACATCACATGGGTGCAGACAGTTTTGAAATTTTCAATTCTTTTGACGTATATGAAGACACCCTATCACATGCAGAATTGGTTAAAAAGTTCGAGAATTTTTTTGTACCAAAGGTAAATATAATAATGGAACGTTTTAATTTTTTTACCAGAAGGCAACAGGCGAATGAGTCCATTGACGAATTCGTGACGTCATTAAAAAATTTGAGTAAAGAATGTGACTTTGATGACAAAAAAGAGGACTTAATTAGGGATTTGTTTATTTGCGGTCTTCATAATAATTACAATTTTATAAGGGAAAAACTACTGAATGAGGGTGACAAAAAGCTCGATAAAATTATTGCAATGGCTAAAATTTTAGAATTAACAAAAGAGCAGGCAAAAGAATTTCACACGTCAGGTGAACAACAAAATTTTATCGGAGCTATAAAAGCTAATCAAAAGCAAAGATTTAATAACAAAAATAAAAATAACAAAAGCCAAAATTACAACAAAACCCAAGTCGAACATTCCCAAAGTCGTCAACAAAACTCAAATTCAAAATTAAATCCGTCGTCAAATAATGCAGGAAAATCTGTCTGTAACAAATGTGGCCAGGTACACGTACACAAATGTCCAGCAGCTAATGCTGTGTGTCATTTTTGCGGTGGACGTAATCACTTCGCAAAAATGTGTTTGAAAAATTCAAAAAATAAAAATGTGTTTGTAAGCAGTATCAGCGAGAAAGTCGAGCCAGAACCAGATTCATCGTTATTTATTGGTAGTATTGAAAAAGATAAATTTTCAACATCATGGTATGAAAAATTAATCATAAATTCAAAAGAAATAGCTTTCCAAATAGATACTGGCGCTGAAGCCAACATTATTTCATTTGCCTTATTCAAATCATTAAATTTAAATGTTAATATTATACAAAGCTCCAGTACCCAGCTACGAACATTTTCAGGCGAAATTTTACCGTCTAGTGGTTATTGCAAAATATCATGTAGTTATAATAATAAATCTTTTTTAATTGATTTTCATATTTTGATTAATGATTGCAGGGCTGTTATAGGGTTAAAATCTTCGGTCGAGTTAGGGTTAATTAAAAGAAATAATTTAAATAGTATTGAGAGTCCTGGAGGTTTGTATAATATTCAAAAAAATTCTAATTTTATAAAAAATAATAATATTAAAAATTTAAATTTTTTAGAAAATTACAAAGAAGTTTTTAATGGACTGGGCTGCTTAAAAAATAAATGTAACTTAGTAGTAATGGAAAATGTCAAACCAGTAGTCGTGCCACCACGTAAAATTCCTTTTAATCTAAAAGACGAACTGAAAGAAGAATTAGTAAGAATGGAAAAGTTAAAGGTAATTGAAAGGGTAACTGAGCCTACTCGTTGGGTGAGCGCCATAGTTTTAGTTCGAAAAACCAACGGCCAGTTACGCCTCTGTCTAGACCCAAGGAACCTTAATAAGGCTATATTAAGACCTCATTTTCCTTTTCCTACTGTTGACGATGTTAAATCTCGTCTAGCTGGCGCAAAATATTTCAGCACGCTTGATGCTAATTCGGGATTCTGGATGCTACCTTTAGACAAAGAATCGTCTAAGCTTTGTACATTTATTTGTCCTTTTGGTAGATATCGTTTTTTACGCCTCCCATTTGGTATCAATGCTGCTCCTGAAATATTTCACGCTGAGTTAGTAAAATATTTTGAAGACATACCAAATTGCATAATATACATTGATGATTTCTTAGTGTTTGCACATTCCAAAGAAGAACACGATCATTATTTAAAATTAGTTCTTGAACGTGCTAAAGAAATAGGTCTTAAATTTAACGATAAAAAGTCGCAATTTTGTCTTCCAGAAATTAAGTTCATAGGGCATATTTTTAATGAATTCGGTGTTCGTCCTGACAAATCTAAAATCGAAGCGATTTGTGACATGCCACGTCCAAATAATGTTAGTGACTTACAACGTTTCCTTGGCATGGTGAATTATTTAGGCTCCTTTGTAAAAGGACTTTCTATTGAAAACTGTAACTTACGTCAACTTTTGAAAAAAGAAATCCAGTGGCATTGGACTAATGTACACGAAACCGAATTTTTAAAACTTAAAAAACTAATTTCAAATGCACCAATTTTAACCTACTTTAATAGTAACAAACCAATTAAAATGTCAGTCGATGCATCTAAAAATGCAGTAGGTGCAGTAATTTGTCACGAAAATAGTCCAATAGCCTTCGCTTCAGCAACACTAACTCCTTGCCAGCAAAATTATGCTCAAATAGAGAAGGAGTTGTTTGCTATTTTGTTCGGCTGCACGCGATTTCACCAATTTATTTATGGTAAAACAATTTTAGTAGAAAGTGACCATAAACCACTGATACCTATTTTTGAAAAACCTTTGTATAAAGTCCCAGCTAGGCTTCAAAGATTCATGCTTCGTCTGCAAGCATACGATATTGAAATAGAATTTAGGCCAGGCAAAGAAATGTACGTCGCGGATACTTTATCACGTGCCCCTTTACACAACCAGTCTCTAACTGAATTTGATCAAGAAATTCAAATTCATTGCAATTTAATTACAAAAAATTTACCAATTTCAGATGAAAAATTTGAACTTCTTGTATCGGAGACACTAAGAGACAGAACGTTATGTAAACTAATCGAATTTTATAAAAAAGGTTGGCCGGAAAATAAAAAAGAAATTGACCCACTTGTCATGCCATATTTCAAAATACGAAATGAAATTCACATAGTTAATAATCTAGTGCTGATGTCAAATAGAATAATTATTCCTGAAAAATTAAGAAATTCAATTCTTGAATTAATTCATGAAGGTCATATGGGAATTGAAAAGTGCATTAATTTAGCAAAAACGGCAGTATATTGGCCCAATATTAATAATGACATTAAAAATATTGTCAGTAATTGCGAAAATTGTATTAGGCATCGAAAATCGAATCCACAAGAGTCACTTTTACCACATGAAATTTATGAAATTCCATGGTATAAAGTTGGAATTGATTTGTTCGAATTAAAAAAAAAAAATTATTTATTAGTTGTAGACTATTTTTCGAAATATGTAGAAATTGCACTTTTAAACAAAAGTTATACGGCTCAAAAAGTTATTACTAATTTAAAATCAATTTTTTCAAGACACGGAATTCCAAAAATAGTTATCAGTGATGGAGGTCCACCTTTTCAGTCAGAAGAATTTTTAAATTTTTCCAAAAATTGGAACATAAAACATTACACTTCTAGCCCGTATCTCTCTAGGTCAAATGGTCAAGCCGAAAGGATGATACAGACTGTAAAAAATTGTTTAATTAAGTGTTTCGAAGACTGTTCCGATCCTTATATAGGTCTTTTACACTATCGTACAACCCCGAATTTAAGTTCGTATGCACCTTCAGAACTTCTTATGGGTCGAAAATTAAGAACCAAAATTCCGATTTTGATCGAAAATTTAAGACCTGTTCTAGTTAATTATGAAAAAATGCACAATTTTATCGAAAAAACTCAGAATAAAATGTCCAATAATTTTAATAAGAATACTAATTTAAAAGAACTGAATGAAGGAGAAAAAATATTTTATCAAAAGACTCCTGGTTCAATTTGGCGTCCAGGCTTGATTTTACAAAAATGTGAAGAACCTCGATCTTACGTAATTGAAGGAGAAAATTCTCACATTTATCGCAGAAATCGTCAGCAAATTATACCTTCTCCAAACACTTCAATTCTATCGCCACAAACTCCATTAATTACACAGCAATCTGCTACAGATCAATCACCAGAATCCCCTGAATATTGTTCCCCAGAACTTTTTCATACTCCTTTAAGCGCAAAACAAAACAGCTCGGAAAAACCTACACAAAATATTAGGACCCGTTATGGTAGGAAAATAACTGCTCCAGAAAAATTCAGTCCAAGTTCCTACAAATAATTTATTTTTTTAGCAGCTTGGTAGAGAAAAAAAAAAAAAAAAAACTAAATACTTTTGCATTAAATTTATATGAATTAATAGAAGAAAAAATATTTAAAAATCAATTTCAAGAAAATTATATAAAATATGTTATTACATAAAAATATATTATAAATGTAATTATAATTATAATGTATAAAATCAAAATTAAATTAAAAAAAAAAAAAAAGGGAGATGTTACATGTTACATAATCACATTAATAAATGTGAACATTAATTGATTATGTTCCCTATAAAATGTTCTATAACATTTTATATAAAAGAACAATTAATGTATAAAGTATAATACACTAAAAAATAACAGTTTAATTAAGTATAATAATTAAGAAGAATTGTAAATTAAAGACTCAGTCTTATACCTGAATTCAACAATAAAACTTGGAATATATAATTGGTCGTTTTATTATCACAGTTGGAAATAATTTTGAAGGAAGAACATTCCACATTCTCGAGGTGCGAACTGAAAACGAATTTCCGAAGCTCGTTCTATTACATCTGGGAATTTTGACGAAATACGGGTGTGACGTTGAGGCGGAACGTGTTTGGCGTGTAAATACTTGAAGTTGAGGAAGTAGGGCTTTTACTTCCAGGGAACACGTATCCGTTCCAACAAAATATTTATAAAAAAATGAAAGTGCACCTACATTGCGACGGTGATTGAGTGATGTTAAAGAGCTGGTGGTTTGGTGATTATTAATCAATCTAATAGCCCTTCTGTGAAATTTGTCCAGGTACTCAAGATGGGTTTTGGGAGCACCAGCCCATATATGCGAATTGTATTCTAATTTTGGTCGTATGTAGGATTTGTAAATGTTTAAGAGATCAGAGGGGGAAAAGTATTGTTTACATCTTTTTAAAAAACCAAGACATTTCGCTGCGTTTTTTGCAGTTTCGAAAATATGAACTTTCCAGCTTAGATCACTGGTTATTTTCGAACCTAAATGTCAAGGTTTTCAGATTTACCAATAATTTCGCCTTGGAAAGAAAATTGGGGATCAAAAGTTGACAGCTTTCTAGAAATTAGGCAGCATTGTGTTTTGGATGAAAATGGTGTTAATGTAGAATCCAAAATATTTTGAATTATGTAATTTATTGTGTCGCGTCAATTCACCGAAAACACAATTCACCGAAATCACAATTCACCGAAAACACAATTCACCGAGAATAGTATAGTAGTAGAGGCGGTGCACAATGCACTTAAGTATAATATTAGTAAACACATTACTAAACAAAACACACTAGTAAACAAACATATACATATGTATTCCTCTAAAGTTATAAGTGTTATCTACATATATGTATTTTTAATACTACAATACATATTCATACTGATTGTATTATGCTATTAAATTTATGCTTTATTTTTTATATTTATTTACATTTTTTATTTAGGTATGTATATTCATAATATTCTTTTTCCTATAATTTTGTTTAAAAAATTTCATGGTTGGATAAATGCACGTTATCTGGTCGAATAAAAAACAATTACAACATATACATTTAGATATGCATAATTATTTAAATCTTCTCAACATTTTTTGAACCATATTAAATTTATAAAATATATTTTTATTTAAATTTATAAAATATTTTTTTATATAAATATATATAAAAGAAAAAACTGATTATTATTTAAAATTTGTGGATTCGGCCGAACTTGAAACCACCACTTGTTCTTTTGGATAATTCGAAGGCGGCAAAACATTTTAATCAAAAATCTTAAAACACAAATATATTTTCCAGAATAAAATAATTATGTAGTTAAAATTAATCTAAAAAAAAGTATTTATATTGCTATTTATATTGCTTTCAAAATGTTTATTAAACTCGCATTAAGTATGTATTAAAATAATAATGAAATAATTATCAAAATAATAATAAAATTTTTAAATGTTAAATGTAACTAACTTTACTTTAAATTCATTGTCTATTTTAGGTAAGAGTAAATAGATTGTCATCATTATTGTTAGAAAAATATTTCTGGTACAATTTAAAAAATAAAATCAAATCATAACAGTATAACTGACATAGGGCGGGCATCAGAAATTGTATACATTAGTAAAGTTATTACAGTTTTTGTAATTACGAAAGCAAACTTGGCACTGATAAATTGAAGTAGATGTGGTTTGGCAGATGAACGTAGCAAGCAAATTTTATTTTGCGTTAGATTTTTACTAATTTTTGGTATTAAACAAATTTTTTAAATGCTTTTTTTTAACTTCACTTGTTTTTATAAGTTTTTATTTTACTATAAGTTCATTGGCTGTACATTTTATGATAATTGAGGACAATTTAAATATATTTAAAGTGGATATTGCAAGAAAATAACGCTGTTTTATTAGTTAAAATTCTGGTGTTTTTTTATATTGATTCTCCAAAGAGTTTTTTTTCAGTCCTTGATATCAATATTTAATATTTAAAAATAAAAACTTCAAATCTCCCGGTCCTTTCGATTCGTGTACATACAATATACAATTTTATTGAGTGCTTAGTGTTGTTAATAAATTCTATTGAAAGTGTTGATGAAATTTGCTTCGACTTTAATTCTTTTTAATATAAATAATCATTAAGTGACAAATTGATATAAAATTATTCATTTTAATTTTAGTTCATAGTGTGTAAACACGTATGATGTAAAATTTCCCTAAATTATTAAGTAAACAATAATATCACATTTAGCTTTTTAGGAAAAAGTGAAAGTGAATAGGTATAACATAATTATAATTTTATAACACTTTTATTTGATAAATCTGATTTATTCTTTTCTCAGAATTTTATATATTTTATAGCTTAGTATAGTAGTAGTTACTCGCAATATTAGTGTTTAACTCTATTTTTTCTTATTATAATTATTATTTTTTATTTGTTTCAGATTAATGAAAATGACATACACGATCATTTGGAAGAATATGAAAAAACTTTTTTATTTGGAAAAACTGATTACAGTAAGTCAAAATTTATGTATACATATTTGAATTTAATCTAATTCTAATGCAAATACTACGTTTTGATGGAGGTCTTCACAAGAATTGAATGGAATCAGTGGAAATAGGAGTTAAGTTAAATATGAAAAACGAACACCCAACTTTATTTTAATTCATCCATGGAAACATGTTATTCCTATGCAGGGTGACCAAGTCTGACCTAAAAAAAATATAGAACATTTCGACATCAAAAAAGAGAACATAAGAGAACAAACCTAAACTTTATCTGGAAAAGGTTTAGTTAATCTGAAAATCGAGAAAAAATTTTTTTCATAACAAAATTATTTATTTGCAACGGCCCTTTTTATAAATTTTTTTTTGTTGTTGTGAATTTCAAATACACGCTCTGAGGCGTGTATTTGAAATTCACAACAACAAAAAAAATTTGAAATTTTCCACTAACAAAATACATTAGGAATTTGAAATTCAGAATTTGAAATTTTTAAATTTTTTTAAGGGTGAAGCACTAGTATTTTTTACTTTTTAGTTGTTTTCTTAATATTTTAAAATTTTTGCTTGAAGAATATTTCTACTTATTATTTTATTCCGTTATAAAAACGTTTATTTTAAAAAAAAAAAATTTTTTTTTTTCAAATATTATTATTCTATTTTGCTTTGTTTAAATTAGCGGTTCTTAAACTAGGGATCGCGACCCCAACTGGGGTCGTTAGATATTTTCATGGGGTCGTGAGAAATTCCCAATTTAAAACAACAAAGTTAAACTTTCTATATATATATGTCTTAAATTAACAAACTTGGCAAGGTTTTTGAATTAATTTTTCAAGGTTTTAGAATTAGATGATTTTTTAAATACCTGAAAATTTTTGGTTGTTAATTAAAAAAAAACAGTATCTATCTTTGTCTGAAATAGCAGTTCAAATTATTTTGCCATTTTCCATCACATATTTGTGTGAAAATGCATGTTCGTCCTTATTATATATTAAATCAAAATATCGCTCTCAATTGCGCAATATAGAAAATGTATTGAGACCAGCGCTTTCCGAAATCGATCCACAATTAACGTTACTCTGCTCTAAAAAGCAAGCGCACTCATCACATTAAAAAAAATTTAATGTTTTATTTATTTTAATAATTAATAATATAACTAGAAAAGGTTATTAATCTTTATTTTTTATTAATATTCATATACATAGTTATAACTAGAAAATGTTGTTTATTTTATTTTAATTTTTTTAAATCCTTTATATTAAGGGGGTAGATGCACTTAGAATTTTTGCAAAATCGATTTTTTTTTTTTCATTTTCTTAAAGTATGATGTTTCAAGAATATTCTCTGAAAATTTCAAGTCAATCCGATGAATAGTTTTCAAGATATTTAGTAATTACTGAAGCAACATTCAACCTCTCGGTTGTGAATAGAGCAGGTAGCGGACTTTTAAAAAACTTTAAACGCGTTTTTATCAAAATTGTGTTTTTCCATTCGGTGACCAATATAACTCGAAAACCATTGAGTGGATATTGATGAAATTTTAATATTATCTTTTTGGCATTAAGAACTAGTCTTTAATCGAAGGATATTGATTTTTGTTAACAATTACTATATTTTTTAAACAATTAACTTTTAACATTTTATCGAAAATCAGAGTCCAAAGTTTCGAATGCCACCATTTTGTAAATTTTCAAAAAAAAAAAAAAAGCTTCGATTAAAGACTGGATTTATTATTAAACTAGAGGTTTCACTTTGGTTTTTCGAATTCAGATGATCCAGAAGGCTGTTGTGATGGTCACCGCGAAGTACTACTCGCGGGAGAGGATCCAACCGATATGGCGATATTTTAATAAATAATATGTATTTTTTTTTTTTTTTTTTCATAAATGTTAAGTTAAAGCATTGTATAAAAACTCTGTATAATTTATTTTGTAAAATAAACTTAATTACTGTAAAAAATAAATTTTTTAAAATATGCCTTTTTTTAAGCTGCTGAGTGCATCTACCCCCTTAACTTCACGGCCGTTTCCACAAACTTAGAAAGTCAAAATTGACCCACTTCCCGGTATCCAATCGAGCTGAAATTTTGCACATCGTTTTGTCGTCGATGACAATACACTTTGGCATCGACACATTCACACAAACACACACACACACATATATATATGAACTTCAGCACACTTTCATCAAACCTACAAAATTAAAAAAGATCCACTTCCCGGTATCCAATCGAGCTGAAATTTACTTTGGCATCACACACACTTTTATATAAACTTCACCACCTGCTCTGCAAACTTAGTAAGTCAAAATAGACCCAATTTCCAAACGAGCTAAAATTTTGCACATCACTTTGACGTCGATAACAATATACTTTGGCATCACAGACTCACACACACACATCTTTATATGAACTTCATATCAATTGCCTCGCATATAAAAAATTTTTATCAAAAAATTTGTTTTTATGGATTGTGTGTTTTATTTATTTTAATATTTACTATAACTAGAAAATGTTATTAATTTTTATTTTTTTATTTGCTGAAAATAAAATAGTATTTGTTGAATAACGATTATTTGTCAAAAAAATATAGGTTGTGAGCCGCCAAATTGCGGCATTTAAAATTTGGGGTCGCAATACAGGAAAGTTTAAGAAGCGCTGGTAAATCACCATAAATCCTACGACTATCCTAGTACTATTAAAAATACATATAAAAAACCACCAATCGGCGAAATACTTTAGTTAGATTTGTTTTGCTAAGCAGTTTTAAAACAAAATTAATACTTACTTTTTCTAATTGGCACTAAAAATTTTGGTTATAGGACAAGAGCACCAAACTATATCACATTAATCCAAATAAAAAACCAAAATAATCTATGACATTTAACTATATGCAAACCGAAATAAAATATATATGCAATAATCCACACCTATCGATCACAGCCGTCTCAAATGGTAATAATTTATATGCATAACATTTATGTATTATTGCGATTCAGCCTTCTATAAGGTCTCAACCCCCTAGAGCAGTGGTTCTTAACCGGTGGTGCACGCACCCCTTAGGGGTGCGAGCTTGAATATTTGGGGGTGCGAAATTGTAATTTTCCAAATTCACGTGTAGCTAGCAAAATAAAAAACTAATCTTAAAAATTCATTTTGGTTAGTAAATTTTTTATTCACAAAACATTTTTTAAATATGTTTGTAAATTATAAACCATAGAAACAAATTAATTTTTGTATTTTTTCTACAATTACAAAAATTCAAATGCGTTTCTATAGTGATTTTTATATTTCCTCGAAATTTTAGTTGATTGTTGCGATTATTCTTAGAAATATAAATACTGATTCGAACATTACATTGAATAAAGATTTAAAAATAATTGAATTTTAGTGTTGATTATTACAAGTTTGAATTTTTGTGTTGAATATTAAAAGTTAAATATTAATAATAAAACAATTAATACAAGTTAATTTTACAAGTTTAGTTGAATATTTATATTCTAATTATTAGAATATAATTTGGTACATTAAAGTCAAATTCAAAAGGTAAGCTAAAATATAGCAATAATAGATAGAAGTTTAATATTTTTTTAGTGTTTTATTAAAAAATTTAATTTAGTATAAAAAATATGTTTTGCATAATGTTTGTTTTTTAATTTATATAAGTCAATAATTTCTGGTAAGGGGTGCGAGAATATTGTTTGAAAATTTTAGGGGTGCCGGTAGCTAAAAAGGTTAAGAACCACTGCCCTAGAGCATCTTTTTTTATTATGCTTTGGGCTCTTCGCCTGATTGTTGTTTTTTTTCGCAATATGAATTCCGAAATTCTGACCATAACTTTTCGGTTATATTTCTGCATAGTTATATTTTTAGAATTTCCCGATTTAAATAGTTTGGTTTTCAAAACGTAATAATCCATGTATAGATTATTGTTGTCCCAAATCGTAGTAATGAATAAAAATATTATTGCGATTTCAAAATACAATAACCTATGTAATGTCTTGCCTTAAGACTATGGAAATCGTGCCTTACGAACCCCAAAATAATAATAAAAATAATTCTCTTGCTTGTAATCTTAATTATAATTTATTTAAATTTCCATTTAGATGATAACATTTCGACATTAATTTCTAAACTTAAACTATTTCACAAAGTGTTTCCAATTACAACATTTTTATACATATTTGCGCAGTACTTTATTAGTACCTTCTTAATTCACATAGTATTTGCACCCTCTATACCGCAGCCTGTATGTTATTTCGGTTTCAAAACGCAATAATCCATAATCCATATGTAGTATATTTCTGTCTTAAATCGTAGTAATCTATATGCCCAAAACGCAATAGGTCCTATTGTTGTTCCAAATCGCAGTAATCTTATATAGGACAAAAACGTACTATATAGTTAATTTCGGTTCGCTCAAATAGATAAATGTCACATAGATTATTTCAGGGCTCCTTTTTTATAGCACCTCTGAAGAATAATTTTCTTTCGACAGAATGTTCAATTTCTTCACTATGCTTGCTAGCAGTGTCGCTTTAACAGTTTTTTTTTTTTTTTTTATTAAAGTTACCAAATCACTAGGTGGGATACCTTCTATACTTAAACAAGTATGGATTTGATAATAGGGACAGGAAGTTTAGACGGGATTAAAAAGTGGGACAGTCAGTAGGTAATCATTTACAATTTACACTCTTCTTAAAGCGGTGCAAGTCGTAAATCAATTTTGACGAAATGTGGGTGTGACGTTGAAGCGGTACGTGTTTGGCGCGAAAATACTTGAAGTGGAGGAAGTAGGGCCTTTACTTCCAGGGAACCCGTATCCGTTCCAACAAGGTATTTATAGAAAATTGAAAGTGAACCTACATTACGACGGTGATTGAGTGATGTTAAAGAGCTGGTGATTCGTTGATCAATCTAATAGCCCTTCTCTGAACTTTGTCCAGGTACTCAAGTGGGTTTTAGGAGCACCAGCCCATATATGTGAATTATATTCTAATGTCTGTCGTATGTAGGATTTGTAAATGTTTAAGATATCGGAGGGGGAAAAGTATTGTTTACATCTTTTTAGAAAACCAAGACATTTAGCTGCTTTGATTTTGTATTTTTGAGGATTTATGTAATGTTTTATCAATGGACCAAAAAATTTCATCATTCGGAATGGTGTTAAATTTAAAAAAAAAAAAAAAACAACACACACACTTAATTCAAGTGAGACAAATTTGAAAAATGACACAAATTCCAGTCCGAGGTGGGAATCGAACCCACGACCGAACACGCCGTAGGATAATGGCAATACCACTACACCATGACGGCCGACAAGTTATATATAGAGAATGATGAAAAATTTCGTGGTAAAAAAGATTTTATTGTTTTTTGAGAAAACTTAACTAAGAATTTCAGAATTTTTTTTGTTTAATGTGAAGTAAATTATAAATTTTTTTATCTCTTTATGAAAAAAATTCAAGATTACTTAATTCGATCTAAGTTATTAAAAGCTATTTCAAGGACAAAATATATACATGATATAATAGATACTTACAGTTTAAAATAAGAAAATAATATTTATTTGTATTGACGCTAAAAGGACATATGTGCTTTTTTGGGCAAAATGACTTAAATTAATTGTAGTTATTTTTTTTAGATGTGACATCTAATACTATTTGTTTCAAATACCAGATGTCACTAACTATTTATCTTATTTTTCTTGACACATTCATATTGTAATTGTAAGATTGAATAATATTATAAATAAGTGCAACTTATGTATTAGGATTGTAAGATGAATAAAGAACTAATAATAAAAATAATAATAATAATAATAATGACGTTTAATGTTGTTTTTTAAACCCAACCGGTTACAAAAATCGCCAGTTGGAATTGGAAAGCTCAAAAATTATGTTGGCCTTTCTTAGTTTTGCGATAAAAATGTTGTTTTTAAGAAATCTTTAAATGCATTTTACACATAACTTGACTTTTTCACAAAGTCTTTTTTAGCACGAAGATACTGATACATTTAATCGATATGGCCGAGAATGTCATACTCATATTGTACGCAATATTATTAGTATATTGTATATGTATATACATACAGACAGGAATACCTTACCTTTTTTCATGAATTTTTCAATAAATTTTTCGTAAAAGAATAATCTTTCACTTTAAAAAAAAGTCGATGAGAGTTCAGGCGCGAATTTGTAAACTAGTAATTTGACCTAAGGACAGAATAGATATTCAGTAAGTTTTCCAATTCAGTGTAGAGAATGTTTGCTACATGTTCTTTCGGAGAATGTGCTTGCTATAGAATTCCTAAAACCATTATGAGGAAGTTTTCTTTATTCAGATCTTTTACAATGACTGTTCTTTTTTAGAAAAAAAATAAAAAATCTACTGTGCGTCCGTCTGTCTCTATGATAGTAAAATATTTTAAATATTTCATCGATTCCGATAGAATCAATTTCATCCAAGATAAATTTTAAGATTCACCGAGCTCGTCTCAGCAGTTAGAGGCTCTCAACGGACATTGGATCGAAATTATTTTCATATAAAATTTCAATAATAATTTTTTTTAAACGTTATAATGGATTCTGAAGCAAACAAATATGTGGAGTTATATTATGTCGATTACGTACATCAGCAACCTAAAATTTAAATATTTTTGAACTCCGAAATAGTCCAAGAATTTGAACTTTCGACAAAAAATGTATTTTCATGAATATTTTAGCCACCTAAAATTATAGAATCAATATATTTTAGTTATTAAAACAATTTTCCCCAAAAACACAGACAGATAGACGAAGTAAAATTTAATGAAAACATACGGTTTATTTTTTAATTTTTGATGGAAAATGGGCTAAAAACTAATAATAATTATTCTGTGGAACGAATTACATATAATTTATATTTTATTTATAAATTCTTTAATTAAAAGTTATTGCAAAAAAAAAACACCTTTAAAAACTGCGTGCATAAGTACATTAAATTAAAATAATCATGCATTAAATTAATTTTCTTATGGCATAAGTTAGCCTCCAAAATAAACAATCTGTAGAACTTAAGTTAAAATAAATTAGTTATTTGTTTTATATATATTATAAACATATCGGTTTTTTTTAATCGCTTTAATATTAAACAATGTGTTTAATTTCAGAACCGAATATTAAGTTTTTTCATATTAATGTCAATAACAATGATGATGACGAAGATGGTGTTGACAAGAATTTTGTTTTACATCGAAGAAATAAACGATCAACAAGACCTCGTATGAAAAATCAAGTATTATTCAAATTTAAAGGTGATTTTTTTATTTATACAAACATATACGTAAGTTACTTTTTGTAGAGAACAGATTATTGTAGAGAACAGAACTATAATATAGTTATTGTTCAATCATAAAATAACCGATAAATGTGAAGTAATCTTAAAATGTTAGCATCATCCGCACCTTGATTTAAAATGTCCCACAAAAAATTTTTAAATTTTTAGAATAAATTGAAGGTGCATAATTTCAATAAATTATTATCTAAAAATATACATATCGTTATCGGTATATTACAAAATAACTATTTAGTCAATTATTATCAATTATAGATATTTCGTATTGAGTAATTTGTATTTTAATATTAATGTAGCAAGATATTGTTTAGGGAGGTAATAAAAAGTTAATTAAACCACTTTTATCAGTATTCTATAACGAGATAATAAATTCGCAGTATGATAAAGTGGGCGGAACAAATTTGCTAAACTCGTTTTCGAATATCTCGATTTTTTTTTTTGTTGATATTTTGAAAAAATGAAAAACAAATTTATTTACAACAATGAAGATTTATCGCCAAGAAGCAATGTTACCAGAAGATAAGTTTATTTAAATATATTAAGAGACGAATGAAGTTCTTATTGGAGTGATGCAATGCAACGCTTTATAATTTATGTTTTCATGTAGTTTTTGATTTTCCAACTACTTTTTATAATCATTAATCATTATCATTGAAGACGATTTAAATATAATATTGTGTAATGTGTTTAATAGCAACAGGTTTATTGCTTTGATAAATAACATTGTTACGATAAAATGATATTTATAATGTGGTTGACATTACTTCTCATTCGCTTTGACGCAGTCCTGTGAAATCATTTTTTCTTATAGCATAACTTTTTTATCTCGGGCATATCAATGGGCCACATGAAATGCTATGACTAATTATTTATTGAACAGAAAATATATATTTGTTTTAAATAGAAAATAGTTCATTTTATTCATTTGTGGAATTCTTTGCTTACTCATTATATCTGTAATATTTGCTACTATATTTGTAACAATTATTTATCAAAATTAGTTGTGTATGATACATATTCATTATTATATTTAATTTTTTTGACCATATTTGATCATATTAATAAAATTATATAGTTTCAAAAGTAGAATTTTCGTGATTGCGGAAAAGTTAAGTTGTTTGCCCCAAGTTTTTAATTGCAATTTTAACAAAGCTATCATGCGAAATTTAGCAATCTTATCCGTCTTCGGATCAAAACTAAATTAAAGAACATTTATAATAATATAGACACAAATTCAAGATCTTAATTTAATCACTTGAAGTTATCAAATGGATCATAAACCATAAGTCACTGATGACGCCTACTCTGATATGAAGAATGCCTTTTATTTTATGTTTCTTTTTTTGTTATGCTTTTGTAATTTTTCATGCTGCAATGCATATACATATTTTTAATGCTTTTTTTTCAAAATTATTTTATAGTATTTACAATATCATTTTCATTATGATGTGCAGTACAAAAAAAAAAAACAAAGAGAATATTTGGAATAAATTTACCATATATATTAATTCCTATCTAATTTTATATTTAATTTATACAGATAACGGGGAAGAATCCAACTTGAAATTACAACCAACACCTAAATTAATAGACGATACATTTATATTGATTCGAAGATATGAAAATTATTCACAATTCAGTTCAAATTCGCATAAATTAGCAATGGACTATGAAAAATGTTTTTACCGTAATGAAAATTCAGCACTTGACCTTTGTGATACAACTGCTATTGTAAGTAAATAATTTTTTTAACAAAAAAAAATAGAATTATCTCCTGACAATAGTCAGTTAATTACAGAACAAATGTTTTATTAATAGAGATATCTGTATTTGATATAAAATAAAAAGTATAGTTTCTTATATAAACAATGACCAGAAAAACTCAAGTGGGCTGACAAATGGACATACTTAAGTTAAAAAAAAAATTTAAAATGTATTATATAAACATAACAATTCCAGAACTCCTAAGTTCAACGTTCGGAAACTATGTAAAAGAGTTAAAAAAAACCGCAATTGCAAAAAATGACTTATGTGCTTTTGTTCGCCCACCTTAGTAAACTTAAATTCGAGAAAAATTTAATTCTATTATATGAATATATGTATAATGTAAAATAATAATTAAAAATTAAGTATAAAAAGAAGGTTTCAAGAAGGTTTCAAGAATTTCAATTTAACATTCGATAGAAATACATCAGATTTTTATTAAAAACGATATATATGTAAGCGAAAATAAATTGCCAAATTGTAATAAAAACTTAATACCTAGAAATGAAATCAGAGTTTTAATGTTTTAAAGTAGGGTAAATTTTTTTAATTTTTCAAATTACCATGTTATTGATTTTAGTGATACTACAATTATAGAAATGTTTACTTATTTTTTCTATAATTCTTTCTCAAACTTCCTTTACGTAAATTAATTCATGATTCATATTTTTTTATTACAGCACATTTCATTTTCTAAAGAACCTCCAACGAAAACGAAAATTTATAAGTGCGGTTGTCATTTTTTTTTTTAATGGTTTGAAACTTTTGATTTTTATTGATTTCAAATTCAAATTTGATCTTATCACTTTTTTGTTTAGTTATAATTGCAAGGACAAAGCATTTATTAAGTTTTTTTTCTTTAAAAGCCCTCTCTTGTAATTGCTTCTAAAAAACTTAACATAATTTAACAAATGAAGCTCAATATTTATTTATTTACCTACATGCATTTCGAAAATTTAATTTATTTTTTTCTAAGAGAATTTAAACAAATTAATTACTTAATAATAAAAATAATAATTATTACGGACTAATTCCTAGTGTTCCAAATTACATATATAAACATAAAACATAATGTATAACACATATGATTTTAACAACGCCAATTAGCTTTAAAACATCTACTTACTACTACCTATTTTATATAAAGATAAAAAGATGTACGTAGATAGATAGATCATCCATGCGAGTAATATGAATAAGATGTATATTTGTATAAATATTTTAATCTAAAAAAGAAATTGTAACAGTTTTTAAAGATTTATTGCTTTACTTTAAATGTTTAAGCTCCATACCTACAAAAATTTTCTTTTTCTTTTATTATACATATATTATTCCGTGTTATATTTAAATTTGACATAATTATTCAGCTTGTGTTAGCAAATTAGTTAATTTTGAATATTAGATATATGTACTATATGTTTTGTATTTATATTATATACACAAAATTTTTATTTTACATAATCTCAAATTGAAGCAAACGATTTTTTGTATCCTTCCTGTTTCGCGATAATTTGTCGAATTTTCAGAGGCATTGTGATTGAGAGTGAAAAAATGTAAGTGTCAAAAATGCCTCGTTTATTGTCAAAAATGCCTCGATTATTGTCAAAAAAAAGGCAAAAAAAAAGAAAAAATTTATGTGTCAGCTGATGACAAAACCGACAGCCGCTAGCAACTTAATGAAGCTTATCAGCGCAATAACCTACTCTATATTGGCTCAGAATTAAAGTCGAAAATACTTTCTTTTTTTTTTGGTTGAAAGGGAAATTTATTTTAATGCGTAGTGGATCGTTATGTTGTATTTAGTGCTATAGAATTTAGATCACTAAATGGAGTATTATATGCGTCAATACACATGCAATCATTTAGATGCATCTGCGTAAATAATGAAATCATTTAGATGCATCAGCGTAAATAATGAAAAAATTTAGATGCATCTGCGTAAATAATGAAATCATTTAGATGTTTCGTATTGAATGTTACGTAATACCTAACAAACATAATATCTCTCACAATATTTCAATACAGCCAAATACAAAAAAAAATGAGAAAAAATGAGAACTACGTAATTCATAAACAAAAATAATATCACTAAAAGAAAGAGAAATTAAAGGATAATTAACGTGGAAAAATACCCTTGGCTTCTTTTATCTGTAAAAGAAAGAGAAATTAAAGGATAATTAACGTGGAAAAATTCCCTTGGCTTCTTTTATCTGTAAAAGAAAGGGAAATTAAAATAAAATTTAAATAAAGGAAAAGATAAAAGAAGAAAAATAAACAAAGTATGTAATTAAGAATAGAAAGAACGTGTCGCTCTTTTTAACGGTTATGCGATTTGTTTATCACTTTTGTTTATTTTTAGAGAAATTAAAATAAAATTTAAATAAAGAAGAAGATAAAAGAAGAAAAATAAACAAAGTAAAGGGAACATATGTTATTTTTTTCAAGCAATATTTCTTACCCCTTCTACCTCTTCTTTAATAACTTCGTATTTGAATATAAAAATAGTACCCAAACGTATTTTCTCTTTTGTATATTCTTTATATTTTCTTCTCAAAAGAGAAGGGAATTTTTATGTTTTATTTTGTCTTGTTCTTTATTTTTTATAAATTATCTCTATATTCTCTCTTTGCAACTACCTCTCCCCTACGCATTAAAGCAGTATATAAGATATGTTAACAAAATTTGTTATAACAACTCGTTGTCTATACACACAAACACATAGACACTCAACCTTCGGTCTCGTGATATAATTTTGACTCATGTCTATGCGTTTGTGTATATAGACACCTCGTAATTAATAACAAATTTAGTTAACATATATTATACTCTACTATTAAACAATAATAAAAAAAATATTTCATTTATTATTAGTGCTAATTTTGAAAAAGTTTTTCGAATAAAAATATCCACATGCACCTATTTTGTAGATAATTTATTTTTGATATTAATTTTTCTTAATGTAATTTTTTTTAGTTTGTTAGTGTAATTTATTTTTGACATTAAAATACACTAATAAAATGCAGGAGGAATATTTTTATTACAATTACTTTTCGGAAGAAATACTAATGTCAAATTTTGCAGGCTTATTTGAAAATGCTCTTTTAACTAAAACAGATTTTTTTTTGAAGTAATTTGTAATTGAGTTGTTTGTATAAATTATTTTTGCCATTAAATTCCATTAATGCAATGCATGTAGAATATTTTTATTCCAGTTCCTTTTCAGAAGAAGTATTAATAAACATGAAATTTTTCAGGCATATTTAAAAAGTTATTTTAGGTTAAACTTTTCGGGCAACAAAATAAAAACATGATTTAAGCCACGCTGCTGTTTTTTCATACATTATTGTCGCTAATAATATAGTTGTAACCGGAATTGTGTTTACAGCTTAAAATATAGTAGAAATCATCTGGCAATCAGTGTTGCCATGCAGCCATAATTCTAGCCATTTTGAAATAATTTAAAATCCATTATGCCACTAAACTTTTTGAGCTTAAAAATTATTTTAAAATTTTTAAAGGCCTTATCCCTGAAAAAAATTTAAGAATTTGAAATTCATGCATTTTAAATTCCTAATGTATTTTGTTAGTGTAAATTTTTTTGTTGTTGTGAATTTCAAATACACGCCTCAGAGCGTGTATTTGAAATTCATGAATTTGAAATATCATTACTGTCAAAATAAAAAAAAAAAGCAAACAAAATAAAAGGCAAAATTGATATTTTAAAAATATTTTAAAAATTAGAAAAAAAAATAAAAAAATGCGCTCCCGAAAACTTTTTTTTGACATTAAATTACACTAACAAAATACATTAGGAATTTGAAATGCAGAATTTAAAATTCTTAAATTTTTTTCAGGGAGAAGGTCTTAAATGTTTTTATCTCTAAGTAGTCGCTGGTTTTTAAGTTTTTTTTTTTCAAATTTTTCTAATGCCTTGTTCAGACAACGACTAAATCATGATTTCGTAATCGTGATTTGGTGTAGATAATCATACTTTAAAAACCTGTGTGAACACGATTATGAACGAAAACAAAAACAGTAAACATCAAGAAAGGAAACAAAATAAAAACATAAATATTATTTGCTACTCAAATTTTTTTTATTTTGTAAATAAAGAAAATATGTCAAAAATAAAAGTCAAAAATAAGTAGGAATGAGTGGAAATGGGTAACATGGATGGTAGAAAACTATAAACTCATCCCTGAAATTTTTCATGATTTTCGATAATCATGATTTCCGATGACACTTTTTTTGTATGAGCAAATCATGAAAAAAAGAATGATAATCACAAAAAGTAAGATTATCATGATAAGATTTCATTGTCTGAACAAGGCATAAGCCGCCGAATTCCCCCAAAACAAGTTATTTTAAGTCGACTGGCCGCAGCAGTCGAAGGACAAAAATCAACTAGTGGCCGTCGAAAAAATCGATTGGCGTCATGTCTTATGTGCACTTGGCCATTTTAAATATTTATTTAGCCTCCTCAGAAAATACTACTTACCATGAAGTTTCACTTCTTCCGTGTGTTCCGAGACTCACATATTTTTTTTTTACATCGAGTTTTTAAAATAAAACGAATAGAATTGAACTGATATCTATCCTTGAAAATATTATTGACACCTTAACATTTTAAATTTTTATTTAGTCATTTACTGCATGAAATTGATTGATACTGTGAATTATTCTAATAATTATACCTATAAATTAATTCCTTTCTGAAATTTTTCACTTTTGATAAATTTCCTGTTAATGTCTAATTCTAGTTTAATTAAGAAGTACCATAATGAGAATTTTTTTTAATATTATGGTCATGGACCTACTTTTGGAGTATTAGCTTGAAGACCGTCACATTCGTTCACATAACATTCACATTCTTTGGAATTTGTTACTTAAAATTTGTTTGAAGGATTCTAGTAAGGTTGTAAGCCTTCATATTTTCAAATTATTAGTGGATAGTATGAAATCTCAAAGCAATTCGACTGCTTTTATTATTTTAAAAATATACTTTTCGCTTGAAACTACTGAAGGTTATTGAATTGTTTGGTCCTGGGGTCAAGCTTAGGATTTATCATAACATTAACGTAGACTTGATACTTTGAGTAATTAATTATGCTCCATCTCTTCCGATGGCCGAAACAGTTGCATGAATTTAAACGTAATGGGAAATTTCTTAAATTTAAATCACAAAACCCGGTAAGACAAGCTCGGATTAAGCTAGACAACTGTTGAATGAATACTTTAGAATTTTTTTAATTGAATTCAAATTAAATATCATGATCTTGAAATAGGACAAATATAATAAAATATGAACCGACTTTGCCAGCAATTTCAAACAAATAAAATGAACAAAAACAATTATTTGAAAATTATCTTATATTAATAAAATCTATTCGTTTTTTAAATATAACCAGGGCTTTTTTTGGAAAAAAATATTTACCGGAACGCTATTTAATTTTTAATTCTATAGAAGGAAAACTGATACAGAAACTGAATTTCTGTTGATTGTATTGTACATTAATATTAAGAGCCCTCGACGTGAAATTCTGTTTTCTATTTCTGTTTTCCATTTTTGCAGTTTTTCTTGTTTTATTCTACAGAAGATAAACGGCCGTGAAAAATGCGACAAAAAATGTACGAAAACACCTCTACGAGAAAATCACAAAACTATATTTGAATTTTATTTCTGTGCAGAAACTGGAATTTATCAAAAAAATTAAAAAGATCTTAGAAATAAATGAAACTAATTAAAAATTGTTTAGGAAATTTAAGAAATTCAAAATTCTCTTTATTTCTGCGTTTGAGATTTTTATTATCTTTTTCCTTTACTGCATAATCTCAGCAAATATGTTCAAGTTTTTCTAAGGCTCATTTGGGCCAACAAAACTCAAAATTTAAAAAATCCGCCTCACATACTGTCTCATATCCGCCTCATATACTGTCTAACATATCGAAAAATCACTTCAGTCGAGATTGTATTAACTCTAGAATCAAAGCAAAACCAAGACCCATTTTCCGCAGTGAGGGCTCATAATAGGCGGATTAGGCGTTCGAACATTGCAAGAAACTTTCTATGCGTTACATATCTCGCCTCCTCTAAGTTTTTTTGGTAGGGTATTAAAATAACTATTTATTATTTTCATATTCTTGGGATATATTTAAAAACTATATTATAAGTGACACTTTGAAAAATAAATTTAAATTCTTAACTTCCTGAAATCTTCAAAGTAACGTAGAATAATTAGTAATCGCAGAATAGGTAACTAGACAAAAAATCTAGAAAAAAAATAGCAACCAAAAAATAGCAATTGCAAACCTAGTTATGGCAAATCTATGATTTAAAATTTTTATTAGATAAAAATTATCGTTAATTACGAATTTTTCTCATGAGAAAAATAACGACAATTTTTTAAATCTAATAAGAATTGGTTTTTTATTTTTTATTTAATTTATATTTACCGGAGCTGCGCTCCGATGAGCTCCGGTACAAAATAAGCCCTGAATATAACTACAGTTTTAAGTTAAATGTTCAGTTCCCAGTTAATCCTTGAATTGGCCCTCATTTGTTCAGTTTTTAAGCTTAACATTTTTTTCTTCTAATGCCCGCTTATTGTTAGTTTAAGGAATTTACGTTGTTTAAAGTGCTATTTTAGAGACTATATACAAATGTTGACTTGGGAAAATATAATTTGACCTATTTTAAAGAAATTCTGGTCCCCGAATTAACGCTTGCAATCAAAAAAAATGTTAAAATTTTACCTTTTTAAAAATATTCCAATTTTACCCACTTATTGTTAGTATGTCCCACTTATTGTTAGAAAATGTGCCACATATTGTTAGTCATATTTTTTATGTAATTTTAATCATTTATACACAAATAGACTTTATTTTTTTAAATCCATAAATTTATTTAAATTAAAAAAAAAAACATTAGTGAGGAAGAAATCAGTGTAATTCAAACTAATTTTAATAAGTAAAAAAATAATTGTTTATTGGTTAAAGGAATGTGGTTCAAAACTTTCGAAATTTGACACGACATCTGACTTAATAATTTCGATTACCAATCTAATATTTTCTATAGCCAATCTACTAATACTACTAATATTTTTTCTGACTCATTTCCTAAAATTGAATCAAACCCTCCATGTCTTTTATATTATATTGGACATTTACCTTTCATTTTATGTAGGAGAGTAGTGTATGGAACAAGAAATTTCCTACTCGCTCCCAATTTCGACATACCATTTTTCATGGCTGCAATTGCACTTTGTAATGAAATTATGCTGTATTGACATCGTTTTTTTCCCCAAAACTGGTTTTTGGTTTTCGGTCTAGTAATTAAACCTAAAAACCGAAATAAAAAATTTACTAACAATAAGTGGCGATTTAAAAAAAAAATTGATCCCTCTTATTGTTTTATGCAAAAAACGAGAAAAACAATTTTTTTTTTAAAACTGATAAATTAAGTCTTTAAATTTAATGTTTTCATTTACTTTTTATCACAAAAAAACTGAAATTTTAGTAACAGCCAAAAATTAATAATTTAATTTTAATTCGTTGTTTCTTAATCAAATCTATTAAGAAATTAAAAAATTTTGACCACACCTCCGATAATACCTTTTTTTACTCATGTGAAAAATTTTTTTAAAACTTTCCACCAGACTAAAATGTTAACACTGATAACGCAAATAATTTTCATGTTTCAAAACATAAGTCGCGGTAAAGAAAAGCTTCCAAATTAACCTTTTTTCAACGTACTAACAATGAGGGGGTATATAACAATAAGTGGGCATTCGACCCTGTATGTAGAATTGAATACGACATAACCTAAGTTTTTAGAATGGAGATCATTCGATTCAAAATTTGAAGCTCTAGAGACATTTACCTGTATTCCAATTTTCGCAATGGGGGTTGAAAATTTTTTAAAGCTTGTTTAATCGACATTACGTCCAGCATTAATTTTCGAATCGAGTCGAAAAGATCGAAATATATTTTAAAATTCCTAGAACGAGTCGTACTAAAATTTTGAATTTAAAATATTTTAATAATTTTAATAAACGATCAAAATCTGCCTAATAGTATAATGAGTAACACACTGATTTTGCTTTGAGATGGACAACCTGGTTAGGTATTGAGATATTGATGGGAAATTTGCTAAAAAAAACAAACATTTCCATAAGTTTTTGAAATATTGAGAAAATAATAATTCTGTTTTTAATAGTGATCCAAATTAGAAATTTTAGATCGTAAATTTCGTTGATCATTATTAGTAAGTAATTGTAAATTTAACTATTAAAATTAACTATTGTATAAGTTAACAAATACATACATATTTTCGAATACAATTTTCAGCGCGGAATATTTCATCATAATTCAAAAGATTATCTTATTAATCCATTACCTGAAAGGTTCGGCTCACATTCTCATATTGTTTTCGAATCAATTCATCATAAAAATCAATCATCACCATTTATGCCTGTAACAATGAAAAAAAATGATATGAGTATCCAATTAGGAATGTTCAATGAAATTAATGATCATTTTGAACCTGAAATTGATAATTTTAATTCGTTTAATAATAAGACACATAATTATTATACAAAGAAAAAATTGATGTTATCACCAACACCACCGGAAACAATTGTTTTTTATTCAAAAGTAGGTAATAAAAGCTCAGTTTATGGTAAATCAAATGTAGCTGATGATCTAAGATATGATAAGGATCAATCAAATACCATGAAAAATAGAGTTCGTCGACATATTGCTTCATCATCCTCACAATGGAAGCCACCACACGTTTTGCACATTGAAACAGGTATAGCGAGAAAACTAATTAAATTTCTTGTTTTTTTTTTCTTCTGTTTTTTATAAACCTATAATAAAATTATGAATAAATTATATTTATAATTTTTTAGCCATATTTGTGGACAAAGATTTATTCAAGCATATGTCGAAAAATTTTCCAAAAAATACAGAAAATCATCTCATTCGTTTTGTATTGGCAATGATAAATGGTGTACAATTATTATATCATCATCCTTCATTAGGTCATCAAATAAATTTCGTATGATAAACTTGAATTTATAATTTTTTTTTTTAATTTTAAAATTTAAACAATTTTTTTTTTTGTAGGTATTAAAACGTTTAGAAATACTTCATAGTGATCCAACTGATCTCAGAAGAAGTAGCGATATTGATATCTATTTAAATAATTTGTAAATATGATTTTCACTTAATTAAAATGCTATACATATATCTGTACTAGTTTCAACAATTATAAATTGAATGAAAAGTCTTATTGGTCCATTTTCAATACTAAACACATTATTTGTTCCATTTCCATGTGAATAAAAATAATTAAAATAAGAATTCAACATTTTCTTATCGTTGGGCTTTTTTTTAATAATATCAATCATTTAGTTTACATTCGACAACATAAGCAAATTTATTAATCGTTGAAAATGCAGGCATTAAACTTTATATTATTTTTTTACATAACTTGTCATTTTGATCTAATTTATAAAAATATATTTGTAGCTGCATGTGGCAAAAAAAATTGAACCCATCTTCGGATAGTGATATAGTTCACTATGATCATGCAGTCATTTTAACTGGGCTTGATTTATATGTGATTGGTAAAATGAATATAATTTGAAATAAATTATCTTAAAATGTTAGAAACAATTTAATTACTTATAATAAATTCAATTAATTATAGGAAAAAATGGTAAAATTAGTAGTCAAGTAGTGGGCTTAGCTCCAGTGGCTGGTATGTGCACATCAATTTCATCATGTACAATTAATGAAGGCAAACATTTTGAAAGTGTTTTTGTCGTAGCTCATGAAATTGGACATAAGTATTTTTAATTAAATTTTTAATAGTTAATTTTTAAAAATTTATAAACGCTACTTTATTTTTAGTTTAGGAATGAGACATGACTCAAACGAAATGAATTGCGATCCAAGTAATTATTTTACAAATCAGGATTAATAATAAATAAAAAAAACAATTTTTAAATTGAATTTATTTTAGCCATTTATATAATGAGCCCAACACTTGGGAGTGGTAAAATTACCTGGTCAAAATGCAGTCGAAGCTATTTAAAAGCATTTTTAGAGTAAGCAAAGAAAGGATTTTACGATTCTTTTTGGATAAAGATATCAATAAAGTTTTTGTATATTATTATATTTTTTTTATTACAAAAATTTTTCATATAGTTTTCATTCGTACTTAGGACATCTCAATCAAAATGCATGTTTGATAGAGGTCAATCTGGTCATAGTTTAGATCATTCAGCAGAAGGTATTTTTCCAGGTGAAAGATTTGATGCTGACCAACAATGTATGTTAAAATATGGTAAAGATAGCGTCCGTTCAAGAACGCAAGTTTTAGCTGATATTTGTAGAGATTTACACTGTCAGCGGGAGCGCTATACTTGGACATCACATCCGGCTCTTGAAGGAACAGAATGCGGTGACATGATGGTAACTAAATTCGTACCTTTGTAATTTTGAAATATTTTTAAAATACATGTATATTTTAAAGTGGTGCCGCAGTGGTTTTTGTACACTTAGGAATACTTTAAAAGAACCATATTCAAGTCCAAAACTAATTACTGTGATGAATGCCGGAAAAACCGTTGATAAAGTCAGTTTCATTGATGATAAAAAACTCGCAAGCTTAAAACATGAGTACAATTTCAATAAGGTGAGAACAGAAAAGAATATACATATATGTATTGGGTGTATTTTTTTTAGGTACATACATGACATTCATTAACTACTTATTTAAGATTATATCATACGGCTCTGGTATCTGTGTGTGTATGCTATGAGATGAATTGCTTTGCGATGAATTTCTTTGCGATGAATTGCTTTGCGATGAATTGCTTGCGACATATTAGCCGCGTATCGAAAAAAGATAAAAATCATAAGAAGCTTATTAGTTATCTTATCACTTTAAATTGAGACAATCATTCTTATTTTTACATTTACCGTAAAAGCATAAATTAACCCAATATACCACGAGTCAGTTATTTGTCCAGTTCATCGGAAATAAAAAATATCATTTGTAAACTAACTTAGTAAACTGATGATATGAGCACGTCAGCCACAAGGATATATGTTTAGTACGACATGGATCGTATATAAATGACAAATAACTCACATTGCCCATACATTAAGTGTCTTCGAGCTGGTTATTTGTAACCGTAAATTACGACTGAACGTTAGGTATACGACAAGCACTAAGGTAAAGAATATAGCTGACGTAGTCGATAGTTATGAAATTAACATATAAGTCAGAATTAACAAACCCTCAAATGCACCATCAGGTAAAAACACCTCAAATGTTTTTTTTTTTAATTTTTTTTATTTTTTTATTTTTTTGTTTTTTTTTCTTTTTTTTTATTTTTTTTGTTTCTTTGTTTTTTTTTTATTTTTTTGTTTTTTTTTGGTTTTTTTTATATTTTTTTTATTTCTTTGTTTTTTTTTAATTTTTTTTTTATTTTTTTGGTTTTTTGTTTTTTTTTTATTTTTTTTAATTTTTTTTTGTTTCTTGTTTTTTTTTTTTTTGATTTGGTTTTTCTTTTCTTTTTTTTCTTTTTTTTAATTTTTTTGGTTTGTTTTATGTTTTTTTGTTTCGCTTTTTTTTGTTTTCTTTTTCGCTTTTTTTGTTTTTATATTTTTGTATTTATTTGTTTCCGGTCATCCATCTAAGTACAATCACGACGAGACGTTGCTTTACCCCGCTGTGTTCAATGTGATGTAGAGTCTTCCACTGAGCTATGTCAGTAATATACAACAATGTATTAAATAGAAAATATAAATTCGGTATCTATTAAAACTTTATACATTGTTTTAGTAAATTACAAAAAATAACTGACGCTGTTGTCAGCTTTACGTAAACTGGCGCTTATGTACGCCTAGCAATTTCCTTTGATTTACCAACATATAATAAGCAATTTATAGTAGTTATTTGTACACAAATAACTGACGCTGTTGTCAGCTTTACGTAAACTGACATTTATGTACAACCAGTAACCGTTTGAAGAGAAAGATTACCGTAATTAGTCGTTTACATTCAAGAATTGGACAGGCTGCAAGGTCAAATATTTGTTTGGACTTAGAACATAGTTCAATATCCGACACAGAAGCTGGCGGCCGGTACAAACTCCTGTTTATTGGTGTTCAAGTTAGTTTCAAAACTAACAAACAAGTCGGAGGCATATCTTAAGCCAGTACAAATACTTGACATTTCTTTATGAACTGGCGCGATGGTATATTGGGTAAGTATGTATATGTACATATAAGATTTATGCTGTAGAAAAAATGTACTAATTCTATAAAAACTTAAACTCGCAAAGCGCTCAATTTTTTATTTTCTCAAATCAAAAATATAATAATGCTTATTATACAATTAATTGTAAAATGTTTAGGCAAAAGTTCTTTATTTTTTTATGCATAATTTTTTTTGAATTAAGTAAATGAAAAATTTAGCCCTATGAGAGCTTTACTTCTTTATATGTAAAGTTGGGACAAAAATTTGTTCTACAAGAAGTATAAAATCTTATTATACTTAATTTATGATAAAAGTTGAGTGATATATAAGTATGATATATACCTAGATTAGTATATTATTCTTGTGTATCATTGATAGCCATATACATACTGTATTAAAGTATTTTTTAATCTTATATTTTTATAAAGCTACCAACATGGGCTGAATGGAGTACTCCAACAGAATGTGAATCAGGTTGTTTATACGGCTCCTCGGGGCGACTAAGAGAAGGAAGTACTGGTTTGAAAATTTATTCAAGAACATGTTTGGATTATAAGTAAATAAATTATAAACTATTTAACAATGAAATAAAAATTTATATAAAATAAATTTTCAGAAAACGATGTCCTGGAAAAAACCGAAAATACGAGGCTTGTATTGCGAAACAGGTAAATAACAAAAACTGTAAAATAAAAAAACCTGATAAAAAAACACTGAACAAATTTTCACACAGAGAAGGAAATGTCATACAACACTTAGTTCTTTTATGATTCGATAAGTAGTATGTAATTGCGCTGAGTTTTATATTTTTTCCATTTAGATTAGAGGAAGGCATTTACAGGATAGTTACCACTTTTTTTGACTTTCAAAATAATTTTTTATATTTTATTTTATCGCTATGAACTCATTTAAATTTATTTCCGAAGCATGATAATTTTCAATATTTTTCAAACCTCAATATCTAAGTAACCCGTTGCCCGTTGGTAGTTCCTCAGATACTATATTTTATTATTTTTAGAGTGCTGTTAAGTCATAAAGTACTCCATCGATAAGACAAGAAATATATAATTAATACATAGCAAAGAAATTTCAATAATTTATCACATACTATAATACCTATTTAAATGATTTCAGTTTCAGACTAAGTGGCATAAAAAAGCAAATCTTAAAATTAAGTATTTTCTAAAATATTATTCACAAAATTCCATTATTGTTTTTTTTTAACTTCAACAAAATAGTATTTTATTATTTATTTAGAGTGCTATTTAGTCATAATTCAATATAAACTACTTTTAGTGTTACACTATCGATAAGACAACAATCGAAGAATTTGCTACCCAAATTTGTGAAAGAGCAAAGAAATTTGATACCGAGCTAACCGGACAAGGTGTTCAAATTGTGGGAGAATCACGTATGTTTTTATTTCATTAACTTTTGTTTCGGATTTTACTTTGAAAAAAACTACTACTTTGTAGCTGAAGAATCTTGTAAAGTGTATTGTAAAACGAAAAATAATAGTACAAAATCACGAAGCTGGACATTTCCTGATGGTACTACGTGCCAAACTGTAGAACACAGTTTTGACGATACATCTTATTGTGTAAATGGACGATGTGAAAAATTTAAATGTGATAATTCAACTTATAATTACTTCAGAAGTGATTCCAGATTCTGCCCACAAACCACTGTATATCGAGCTGAAGAAGAAACAAAAACATGGAATAGCATCTTAGATAGTAATGAACGAGACTATAAGAGTATTAAATTAGTCAGACCAGAAAATTTAATTGGAAATCCAAATCAATATAATAATTACGATTTAAGTAAGAATCTTTTAATGAAATAAACATACTGTACATTACTAAGTATGTTACACGAGAATAAAAAACAACATATTTTATTTTGATTTATAGACACCGGGACAAAAACATTTCATCATGCAAGCTCGTCAAATACTATTAAGAGAAAACCTGATTTATATTGGAAATATGAAACTGATTTTCATTCACCAATGTCAAAAGAGACTTTTCCCGAAAGACTTCAAATTTATGAAAATGAATGGATTGTAAAATCAGGGTGCCATTTTAGTTGCATGAACGAAGCAAAAGGTTTTTTTTATAGAATAACGAATAATAATTCATCTTAATTGTTAATTGTTTCGATACATACTAACTTTTACTCATTTTAGGCGTTCAAATTGTAACATCAAGGCGAAATAATACAAATAATATTCAATTGTGCTCTCCCAGAATAAAGGTAAAATTCAAATGGATTGCAAAAATAGGATCCTGAAATTAATGACATATGTAGTTAGTTCTTTTAACTTCTGTTGACAAAAAAAAAATATTTTTTATTTATTACTTAAAAAAAAACGAGGAGTTATTGTTATGAATTACGATCGATTTTAATCCTATCGCATTCCATTCAAATGAAATTAGAAATAAAAAAATTCATTGAATAAAATTTTTACGAATATGAAATTTACGAATAATATTTTCTTAATATCTTCACGAACGTTCGCAATTCATAATAACCCGCCCAGAATTCAAGAATTGAATTTCATTGGACCAAAGAAAAAAATATTTCTTCATGCTTGTAAAATTAAATTTTACCAACACAGTCAAATTTGGAAAAATTTAAATAAAAATCTATGAAACAGAAAACTTTTAATTTTTAATTGACTTGTTTCTATACACCGATTTACCAAGTTGTTCATCTTTCCTTTCCATGTGTACAAAATTTGCCCTAAATTTTAATTTTATAAATTTAAAAGTATTTATTTATTTTTCTTTATTCCAAAAGCCTTGTGACAAAACTCAAAGTACAACAGAATTTGCAAAAAATATATGCGCACGTTATAAGTTAAAAGTAAGAGGCTTATCAGGATATGGGATGCAGATAGCTCCAAGCGTTCAATATCCTGATCGTAGCTGTCGCGTTGCATGCCAAGATGAGGTTTGCTGACTTTTTTTTAATCTTTTTAACCATTAATTTAATAGATTTTAAACAATTTTTCAGAATCTTCAACATAGATTTTATTTAGTTAATGGAGAATACGGACTTTATCCTTTTGGAACAAAATGTTCAGCTTCAAGTGATCGTTATTGTGTGAACGGAAAATGCTTAGAATTTGGTGAAAACGATATGCCATTAACACAATCATATATTAGTTTAGCGTTATTTAGGAATAAACGAGACTTAGATAGTTTTAAAAATAAAAATTCTAAAGTTCGGAAAAGACGAAGTTATGTTCACTATATGCCTATAAATATAACTGAAAGAATTACACAGGAGTTTATTGAAGAAATAATTAAAAAATTAGATTTCGAAAGATATCAATTAGGTAAGAATAAAATGAATTCATTATACATTATATTATTAAAAATTTTTGATCAACAAGATTAATTTAAATATTCAAAATTATTATTGAATTCAATAAGCAAGCATGGGAAAACTTGCAGAATGACTTTCTTTTTCTTATAACCTTATAAGCCACTTTTTTATATCCTTTTATTTTATACCCATGGCAAAGGGTATTGGACTAGAATGAAAGAAACACCGAAAAAAAAAACAAATTTATAATTTTGAATCAGACATGACACATAAGTGGCACCCTCACTTATGTGTTTCGACCAACGCATTGCCACTCTATTCAAGAATTCAATTGATTTGCTTAGTATTGAGAATTTGTGTTTATCAACAAATTAAATTTTAAAAGGAAGCAATGCTTACAGATCACTGTTGAGGGTCCCTGATTTTGAGAAAGTTAAATTTAAATTTAAATTTTAGTTAGGTCGTTATTTTATAACTTGGTTGTTGATATTAAATTACTTTACCATCGCAAGAAAAGTTAAAGTTCCTTAATTTAATTGCTATTGAATTGAGGTTAATAAAGCGAATAACATAAATATTGATGAAATTATTGACGATAAACTAAAAAGAAAATATTTTGTATGACGTCCAGGGACGGGCGATTTCCATATTAATAATTGGCTTGAGGCTTGAACTATTTTAGGAACCTAAGAAATGTTAAATATGAAAATAAATAAAACGAGCTCCTTACTTTGTCTATGAAGTACCCTACCTATTCTTCTATATTTTTTTTATTACATTTTTTTTTTTTTTCAGACGATAACAGTATTTCAAACGATCACATCGAATTCACTAATCCTATCCACATTGGACTTGTAGCAAATTAAAATTATTATATGACGCTGTAAATTTATATTATAAAGTAATGTTTTTAAAGTATAAATAAAAATTTAAGTATGTACCTATATAAATATTATATAAATACATACAGTTGAAAAAATAATAATTATTTTTTAGATTTATATAGCGTAAGTACTATTTTTTTATTATTTTGGTTGAAAACGTAATGTACTTAATAAAAAAGAAAATTTATATCGAATAAAAAGCAATAAATTATTTAGAAATTTGTACATAGTTACTTATATGAGTTTTGAAATGTTTTTAAAATGATCTTATAGTCCAGAAATAATACCATTCCGTCTGAACACAATCTTCAAAAATATTTAGTATAAACGTCGCTCTTATTACTTATTACCTAGTTTACATGATCGGGTTAAAAAAAGAGTTAACCCTTTGGCGGACAAGGACGTGATATCACGTTATGGGGTGTTTTTCTCGTGGGACATGACGTGATATCACGTCAATTTTCAAAACCGTAATAAAGCCAAGACGTGATATCACGTTTTCGTTTTCATATAGTTTATATTAGAATTCAATATATTGTGTCCCCTTAGAACACATATAAATAAAATAAACCTTCATAAAAATTTTGTGTCCGCCAAAGGGTTAAGTATCGGTTGAGTTGATTTTTAATATTGAATTTTTCAACTTTTTATTATTGCAATTAAGAAAAAAAATGTATAATCTGCCGATATGCAGAAAATTTTCAGAAAAAAAGTTAAAAGTTCTTCAGTAAAAAAACAAAAAATAAAATAATAAAAAACTAAACAAAAGAAACAATTCAAAATATTTTTAAAAAGAAAAAAATAAACAAAGTTTTTGATTTTTAAACCACAAACCAAAACCAACCATCAAATGTGTCACTCTATTCACCAACCTATTTTGCAACCATGAAATTGATGGTTGGTAATGTGAAGTCACCTGTACTGTTAATGTATTGGTCTCACTAAATAAATAAGAGATATACTTCCTTCTGGAGATGGATTTACTCTTCCTTTTATTCGTAGATGAAACACGTTAATATCGTTAAAATTTACGCAGCGAAAATCGAGTTCTAATTTTGTATTAATATGCTTTCCAAACTAGGAACAAGGGAATATGAAGTAAATAAAATTAGATTACCAATATTATTTTTAATGAAACTAGTTGGCGCAAACCCATATTCTTTTTCGTTTCATTCTCATTCTGTGACCTACTATTGCTACAACTAGCGAACGCATGTATGAAAATTTTTCATAGTGTATCAGGTATAAATTGCAAGTCAGTACCAAGTCGTCTATCTAGTTCTTAAGTGCCGTATACGCATTTTTCGTATTTTTGGCAAATTGAGTTTGAAGTTGTAAGACTCAAACAATTGGTTCCAATTTAGCATATACGTCAAATAGGAGAAAAATATCTCGAGAACGGAAGGAGCTATTGAAATTTCGAGAAGAGCGTTCGAAAGATCGCCTTCGAGTTAGTATGAAGCAATCCCTAACTCCAAAAGTACCAAAATGCGTATACGGCACTTAAGAACTAGATAGACGAAGTGTATGTTTCCTGTCATTAACAGGTTTTTTACTTGGTATTTTTTTACTGGCAATCTGTGCAATAGCGACTTAAACAACTGGCTAAAATCAACTCAATTTTAAAATAGGAATTCACAAATTGCTTCCAGTTTGGACGAAAAATAATATTTCATAAATTTTAAAACCCAAGGATGTTGTACATATGGATGAAGAAATTCCTTTCTTCATACTATAAACATTGAGGTACTTCACATATGTTTTTTTGATACACAATACCAAAATGTCAGTTCAAAAAAAAAACTTTTACAATGCCGTTGAGTTGGCGAGCAAATTAGTTTATTGGAGCAACCCAGTAAGAAAATCTTTCCATGTAAAATATATTAGGATATTTATAGGGTATGCTTTGCACGTTTTTTTCCTAGAATTTGTGGTAAAAATTATTGTTTCACAACTAGCGTTGCCAGGTTTTGAAAACTCAAAAGGAGGACATGATGAAAAAAAAACTCATTTAAACTAAAACAATTCATTTATTACATGAGTAGTAGCACCAGTCATGCTTTCCTGCCGGTTCGCACAAATCGTTTAGTCTAAATCTTATGGTTCGTGGGGGGTGCCTTAAGATCAAGTGACATAAAGTCAATTGATTCTTATTGTTCTAAGAATGAATTGTAAAACAATAAAACAAATTTTGCCTTTTCTCAAAAAAATATTTCTTTTTCCGAAAAATTTGGCCTTTTCCAAAAAATTGTATTTCTTCCTGAACTTTTTAATTTTAAATTATTTCTAAGAATGAATTGTAAAACAATAAAACAAATTTTGCATTTTCTCAAAAAAATATTTCTTTTTCCGAAAAATTTGGCCTTTTCCAAAAAATTGTATTTCTTCCTGAACTTTTTAATTTTAAATTATTTCTAAGAATGAATTGTAAAACAATAAAACAAATTTTGCATTTTCTCAAAAAAATATTTCTTTTTCCGAAAAATTTGGCCTTTTCCAAAAAATTGTATTTCTTCCTGAACTTTTTAATTTTAAGTTATTTTCGACATTACTTAATTTTTATAATTTTAAGTTATTTTTCGACATTATTCATTATTCGATTTAATTTCGTTATGAACGAATATCGATTTTTTATGCGTGAGGTGCGGGTGGAAAAGGCCAAATTTTTCGGAAAAAGAAAATTTTTTTTGGGATTGTCAATTGACTTTATGTGTTCTTCTAAAATATGACTTAAAATCAAGATCTAAAGTGACATAAAGTCAATTGACCTTATGTCACATTTTAGAAAAACACATAAAATCAATTGACTTTTTGTCGTTTTGAAAGTGACTTACAATCTATTTATTGAACATTATCAAAAAAATATATCTTGACTTTATGTCACTTTTAATTTTTTTTTGCAAAGCGACATAAAGTCATTTGACTTTAGGTCACTTTAAATCTTGACTTTATCTATCATTTTAGAAAAAGACATAAAATCAATTGACTTTATGTCGCTTTGTAAGTGACTTAAAGTCAATTGACTTTATGTCACTTGATTTTAAGGCACCCCCCATGGTTCGTGCGAACCGGCTATTTGAAATAATTTTAAATGATTTAATTAATTTTTAATTAATTTATTGATTTTTAATTTTAATGTTTTTTTTATGCATACTAAATTTCAGTTGTATATAAATAATATTTATTTTTTTAAATTAATTAGGGAATTAATAAAAAAAAAGTGGGTTTCATGCAGTTTAATTTTTTTAGTATACTATTTCCTTGCAAAATAATTTCACTGCGAACCAGTTGATGAATTTTTCGGAAATAATCACTCAGTACAGTAGCACCATTAAAAATTATAATATGTACACAAAACAAAAGAAAAAGAACATTAGTTATTCACAAAAGAAAATAAATCGAGAAAATAAAGCGAGCAACAGGGTAACTACGATAATTTTTTTGTAAATTTCAATATGGAGGACATTTAAGCCTTTTTGGAGGACGGATATTTTAAGTAGTAAATGGAGGACTGTCCTCCCTAAAGGAGGACGCCTGGCAACGCTATTCACAACATCATCTCATTCCAAAAAAAAAATCGGTAAATTATATCCTTTTAAAAATTTTCGTTTATTTTGGTTTGGTTTGGTTTGGAAGGAAGCAAAAGCGACAGGTATAAATAAATTAAAATAATAAAATAAATAAAAATAAAATTACTAAAGAATGAATTCAAAAACGGCAACAAATGCTCACCTTAAAAGAAGAGCTGAGTTAAGCCTGCGAGAGTTTTTTAAAATTTCAATCCGGGCTCATCTGCCAGTGAACCTGATTTTCCCCCTGATAATTTCAGTCGTGCTAGTGAACCTGAAACTGACTTAGTGGATTCGTCTTTATATTTAAATGAAGACCTTTCTTCGAATAATTTTTTCTTTGACTTCAGTGATGAACTCAATGAATCAATTATTGACACTGCTGGTTCTGACGAAGAATTCCGTGCAATAATTAACGAAAATGAACCCCAACTTCCCAAACTCCAACTACTTAAAATTAATTTAATAAAATGGACTATTAAGCACAACATCTCTTCGGAAGCCGCGAGGGATTTGTTAAAAATTTTATCGAATTTTGGAATTCAACTTCCAAAAGATAAAATAACCCTTCTACGCGATTTGTCATGCAATAAAAAGTTCGTCTCACGAAAAGTAGGAGAAGGTGAATATTTTCATTTTGGCATAGAGAAGGCAATTAAAAGGTATGACTCAATTTTTCTAAATTCATTAAGCCAAATTGTTTGCGATTTCAATATCGACGGATTGCCGTTGTATAAAAGCTCTCGTAAAACAATATGGCCGATTCTTGGAGCTTTCGCAAGTCAAAAATCAAAACCTCCATTTTTAGTTGGAGCTTGGACTGGTAAAGGCCACCCAACCTCTGTTGACGAGTTTTTTGAAGACTTTTCCAAAGAGATTCTTGATCTAAGTAAAAACTGCATAAAAGTTTCAAAAAATACGTCCAAAAAGGTGTTTATATTACGATGTTTTACTTGCGATGCGCCTGCAAAATCTTTTTGTAAGTCAGTACGCTACCATAGTTCGAAGAACGGTTGTCATGAATGCGTTCAAACTGGTTTTAATTATCAGCGAACCTCGGGGTTTAAGAACAGACGAATCTGTTGCCAAAAGACAAAGTCCGGAACATCATCAACAAGGCCCTCCTAATATAATCGAGCAGAGTGGAATAAAAATGGTTTCTGAATTTTCTTTAGATCGCATGCACCTATTAGATTTAGGTGTATGTAAAAAACTTTTAAACTTAATTCTTCACAGATTAACTCCGAATGTACAAGCAGAAATGTCGAAAATTTATTCCAATTATGGTAAATATATGCCTTCCGAATTTGTGAGAAAGACAAGATGTTTTGATGAAATTCCCAGATGGAGGGCGACTGAATTTCGTTTTTTTTTATTATACGGGTCCCTTCCTCTTTTAAAAAACTTTGTTGATGAAAACGTATTCTATCATTTCGTTCTTCTGACTTGCAGTGCTCGTCTTCTGTCACACGAATTTACAGATTCTGAGACAATCGACATTTCTCAAATATTTTTGAATGATGTTGTATAATATTTTGCACAAATTTATGGGCTTAAACAAATATCTTATAATATTCACAGTATCCTTCATTTACCAAATTATGTTAAATTATATGGCCCTATCGATAATTTTTCAGGATATAAATTTGAGAATTATCTTCAAGAAGTTAAGAAACTTATAAAAAAACCCTCTTTCATTTTAAAACAGCTTTTTAATAAAATGAATGAAATTAATTACCTAAATAATTTAATGGACAAAAATAACCTAAGTTCTGAGAAATTTCTTGATTCAAATCGGCACAAACATTTCATTTACGGTTCGTTTATATTTCAATGTAATAACGTAGATTGTGCTACTTAGGGTTGCCAGAATTTTTTTTCAAAAAAAAGGGGAAAATAGAATATTGAGAAAAAAAAATTAAAAAAATATGAATTAATTTTTTTTTTTTTTCACATTTCTACACATCAATCAAGGTTACTTACAATTACCTGAAAATATATTCACATATGATAAATAAAACAGTATTTTACAGTTCTATTATTAGTACATATTTTAAAAATAAATTGCAAATAATAATCAACACAAACATAAAAAATCAAAAAAGGCCGAATTTCAAAGCTTTAAGTAGATAAACATTAATAATAATAAAAAATAATTCAAATATATTTTTCGTTGCCCGAATCAGACGCCGACGCCGACGAGTTTTTGGCTGCGGCGACGCGCTTAGAAAAAAAACTCAGCGGCGTGCGGCGTTACCGGCGTGCTAAAAAAAAAGCAAAAAAAAAAAAAAAGAAAGAGCAAAAAAAAAAAAAAAAACGAAAAAAAAAAAAAAAAAACCAAAAAAAAAAAAAAAAAACCGAAAAAAGAAAATTAACCAAAAAAATATTAGAAAAATTTTTAGCACGCCGATACAAAATATAAAAATGCGGCGCAAGGCGTACGCACTGAAATCTCGAAAAAAATGTTTTGCGGCGGCGAACAAAAAAATGGTTTGCGGCGGTCAGCGCACGGCGTATTTTCCTTGTCGGCGTCTGGCCCGAATTGTTTTTTAATAATTCGGAATTTTAAGTTTTTCTAAAAAAATACACTACATTAACGTTAGCATTGGCAAATCAGTAACAGTATTTGCAGTAGAGTTCGCATTTCGTTGTAGAGTTGTACCTAGTAAGTTTTACAATTCTTGTGGAATTTGGTATCATAAATTAACAGAAATCTGTTCGCATATATAAGACACTTATCGTATTTTAAGAAATTTTTGTCTACCCCTTTAGCGATTTTCGTAAAGGGGTATATCTATGTAAATCATGACGAAAAGGGGTAGTCTACCCCTCAAAGGGGTAGAAATGGCAACCCTATTGCTACTGCTCAATAATAATTAACAATCAAGAAATTCCTTTTTTTATTGAGGACTTCAATTTCACTGATAATACAAAATTAATGAGAGGAAGAAGATTTAAATCCCCCCGACCTTATTTTACCACTCCGTTAGATTCCAAAACTGGGCTCGGTATTATGGTGGTAGATGAACTTGTAAATGAATTTGATGAATATCCCACTTCTGCCATTATATCAAAATTTTGTCGGTTGCCATTAGATATTTCGGAAAATATTTTTATTCTAATTCCAATGCTGCATGAGCCTAAAAATATTTCAATTATAAAGTAGTACTTTCGTAAATTAATTTTCCATTATTATTTCAATTCAAAACAACCAACCAACCAACCAACCAACCAACCAAACAAACAACCAACCAGCGAAGATAATTTTGCTTATTTGATTGCCTTATGTTCAGCATGGCTGACCAAGGTAAATATCAATATATTAATAATTGTGCTGTTTGTTCAGTTTCAATCACATAAATCATCTATTTTTAACATACTTATTATTTTTCATTTCAGAAATACTTTAAAATTGTGTAGATTTTAAAAGGAAAGGCAGAAAAATTGTGACTCAAGAAATCAAAAAAATTAACTTAAAGCAACTCCTAGATTAACAAGTTTCATTACCGGTAAGATTATATTATTTTCTAATATTATATAATATGAGTAATATACATTATTTAACATTTATTTATCTTGTATTATGTAGAGTATTTTTACATATATATTAAACATTATATATAAATTTCTTAATTAAAATTTTATTGTTCTGTTTTCAGCTCAACAATTTAAAAGAAATGAGCCGTTAGCTTCTTGTGCTTCAGATATTTTCGAAGGTAATTAATATTTTTTTATAATCAATTTAATAAAATTTTATTAATTGTTCTAATTTTAGATTCGGAAGTTCAGTTTATTCCTAACCAGAAACAACAACCATTTGAAATAATAGGCGAAACCCAAAATATTGATGATTTGTTTGCTGAAATGGGAAGCATTGCAGAAGGTATTCTTCATTAAGACTTTTTGAAACTTAGGTTTTATAAGTTCAATTTATTTATTCAAATTCCTAAATCCTCTCTCGCATGCGGGCAAGTAATTCAACAATATTTTAGTCAATTAGTTTAGTAAACAACTAAACTACTTGACTTAATAGTGAATTCATTTTAATGTATCACTATCCACTACACAAGAATATATTAGCTACTACTAAACGACTTGACTAAAACATTGTTGTTCAAACTACTAAATTACTAAATTCTGTCCGCTTGACTAAACTGTTCCTACATGCGAACGATGCTTAAGTAACATCTAATTTTTATTTTTTTTTAGAAAATCAAGAGCAACAGAGAGTGAAAAATTCATTAACAACATCAAACAGTGAAAGATTGTTGCCAATGGGACGTCAAATTCCACAGACACAGGTTCAGAAACTTTATCATATAACTACAACTGAGCAAAGTAAGAAACCTTAGATTTCTAAATTACTACAGATATCTACTGTCTATCGTTGATTGCATTCCTATTTGTCCAAAACATATTGGGCTTTATATGTTTTGATTAATTACTTTTTTAATTTTGATTTTTAATATATTGAATCTAAATTTAATAAAACCTACTTCGACATATTCAGAAATGGTAATTTATTAGACCACGAAGACATAAAATAGCCGTTTAGAGAAATAAGATGAAGTCGACGATATATTATATTCGTATGATCTAATTTAAAATTTTATATTATAATATCGATTTTTAGTTCAAAATCCAGAATTACTATATGTTGCAAAAAAGATTGAAATATTGGAACAAAGGTTGATAAATATAGAAAAATATATTATTCCACATGAGAGACTCCAAATTGATCTTCCACTTAATACCACAGCAGAGCTTGAAAACTTGAATGAACAAATTAACAATGACTTGAAATTTCATCATAATTTGGTCAGTTTTGTTTCTAATTTATTTTATTTATACAGTTTTGTTTATATTACTTTTCTTGAATATAATTTTTTTAATTACAGGAAAAATTTCTAAAACAATTTGAGCCCGTTGTGGGTCGCCATAGCAATACAGGATTATCACAAATTATTAGTGATAAACTACTAATTAATTATAACTGGACTGGAATGGACACTAAGCAAGCTTCAAAACTTGCTTTGAAAAAATATGTTTTATTTAGCGAAGTTCTTTATGGTAAAATTATTATATTGCAAATGAATATAATAAATTTACTTATTTCCTTTATTTTATATTTTTCAGATTCGTGGAATTATAAATTCAAATCTTACGACCAATTCGCTTCTTCAATGCGTAAACAAATATTAGATGGACATAATCGACATAAACGTCGCATGCAGAACAAAGCCACAGCAAAATAAAATTATATTATTTTTATAATAATTCCATTAAATAAACATTTTAACAAGTACCTGATGCAACCTGCAATATTTTTTATATTATAGTAGAGATTTTTTTTCTAATGATTACATTATTATTTTGAAATAAAAAATTTATAACGAATAAAAATGTTTTTTATTAAAAATTTTCCTTTTAGAAATAGAGCCCTGATGGACGAAATTATATGATAGTTGCTGAAATGTAGATAGGTATATTTTATGTGCAGCCTTTAATATGAAGTAAATAAAATTAGATTACCAATATTATTTTTAATGAAACTAGTTGGCGCAAACCCATATTCTTTTTCGTTTCATTCTCATTCTGTGACCTACTATTGCTACCTTCATGATACCTGCAACTAGCGAACGCAAGTATGAAAATTTTTCATAGTGTATCAGGTATAAATTGCAAGTCAGTACCAAGTGTATGTTTCCTGTCATTAACAGGTTTTTTACTTGGTATTTTTTTACTGGCAATCTGCGCAATAGCGACTTAAACAACTGGCTAAAATCAACTCAATTTTAAAATAGGAATTCACAAATTGCTTCCAGTTTGGACGAAAAATAATATTTCATAAATTTTAAAACCCAAGGATGTTGTATATATGGATAAAGAAATTCCTTTCTTTATACTATAAACGTTGACGTACGTATGTTTTTTTTGCACCAAAATGTCAGTTCAAAAAAAAAAATTTATCAATGCCGTTGAGTTGGCGAGTATATTCGTTTATTGGAGCAATCTGTGCAATAGCGACTTAAACAACCGGATAAAATCAACTCAATTTTAAAATAGGAATTCACAAATTGCTTCCAGTTTAGACGAAAAATAATATTTCATAAATTTAAAAACCCGTTCAAAGTAAAAAAATAATTAAAAATATACCTAATTTTTTATAGGTATTCGAATTAAATTTTCTGATTTGAAAATTTTTGAATCGGCGAGTTGAACTTTTATTCAAACTAAAGTTCTTCAGATCTTCGCGTCGGTAGCTCGCTTCAGATTTCTAATTACTTCCAATATTTATAAATATTTGAAATTAAAAAAAGTGCACCAAAATGTCAGTCAAGAAAATATACAGAGTAATTAGCTTAATTTTTTTAAATCAAATTTAGTCAGAGGAATCGAATTAGGTAAAATTATTTTTATTTCAAAATAAAGTCAATAGATTCTGTTGAATTTGCTTGAATTCTCAAAAGAAAGTAAACCAAATTATTTGTAGTTATAAAATAATATTAGTTTTATTTAATTAAAGTTGTTGGAAAAAACAGAAATAATAATTTTCTTTTAATTTAATATAAAAAAGTTCAGTTCAAATAAAAACGTGTTCTTCGTTCAAATTTTTTAACAGCAGTAAGAAATGATTGACAGAAAACATGACATTACACTTAAATTTGTTTTATAAAATCGCTGCAACAATTTCTGCAATATCAATTTCTACAACACTCCCACTTTGCTAGATTCTATAAATTATATATTTGGTTGATTCACCACACCCAAACTAGTACGAAGATGCTCAAAAGCAGATTTTGGTAAACCTTTTGTCAAAATATCAGCTTTCTGATCTTTAGTGTTTATGTATTTCAACATAAAATTTTTCTTATTATAATGATCTCTTATAAAATGATACTTAATATCTATGTGTTTAGTTCTCTTATGAACCTGGGCATTTTTAATAAGTTGAATAGCACTTTGATTGTCAATTAATAGGATTGGTATCTCAATATCTCCCACTAATTCATTTAAAAGCGACTTTAACCTAATTAATTCTTTTACTGACTGACTGGCAGCCACGTATTCAGCCTCTGTTGTTGACATAGCTACGATACTTTGTTTTTGAGATGCCCATGAAATTGTAGACTTTCCAACTTGGAAAACAAAACCTGTTCTGCTTTTTCTTGTTTGCAAATCACCACCATAATCAGAATCACTAAAACCATTTAATTTAATATCACCTGATTCATATAATAAACCAAAATATGTTGTTTGCTGAAGGTATCTAAAAATTCTTTTTAAGCCCGTAACATGAACCCTAGAATGGTTTTCATTAAATTGGCTCATAAAATTTACCGCATAAGCAATGTCAGGACGACTACCAATCGCCAAATACATCAAATAACCAATAGCCTCACGGTAGGGATATTCTTCAATATTATTTTCTCCTTCAGAATAATCAGTTACATACATTGCATGATTTATATCAATAGGTGTCGAAATCGGGTTGCAATTTTCCATTCCAAAAATATTTAACATTTTCTTAATATAATTTGATTGGCACACAAAAACAGAATTGTCATCTAATAATTTTATTTGAAGACCAATAAATAAGTCTAAATTACTAACCTTTATTTTGAATTCAGTTTTTAAATATTCCAATAATTCATCAATTAATATTTCATTAGATGAAGCAATTATTCCATCATCAATATATATTGCTATTATGAGTAGTTGGTTATCATAAATTTTGTAAAACACGCATGGGTCAGCTTGGCTACCTTTTAACGAAAATGTTTTTAAAAAATCAGTAAATTTTTTTATTCCAGCACCTGGATGATTGTTTGAGACCATAAAGACTTTTATTTAATTTGCACACTTTTCCGCTTCCTTCCATCATTAAAACCTTCTGGCTGTTGCATGAAAATTTCTTCTTGTAGATCACCGTATAAAAATGCTGTTTTGATGTCAAATTGTTTAGCCTTCATTTTGCAAGAAGCAATTAATGACAATATTAACCGAACCGATTCAAATTTAACAACTGGACTGAAGGTTTCATTGTAATCAACACCCAATCTCTGAGTAAAACCCCGACAAACCAATCTAGCTCGATAACGATCAATTTCATTTTTTGAATTATATTTTATTTTGTAGACCCATTTATTGTCAATAATATTTTTATCTTGTGGTAAGTCGACTAAAACCCATGTTTCATTTTCTATTAAGGAACAAATTTCATCATCCATTGCTTCTTTCCATTTATTTGACTCTTTTGATAACGTAACATCTTCATAACTCAATGGCTCTTCATTTTGTTTTTCTGAAGCTAAAAATAAATGATAATCGCTTAAATATTTAGGTACCTTTTTTAAACGTTTTTCGTTTTTCTTCATTTGATTTTGATCTAAAATTTCATCTTGACTACCCAAAACATCATCATTGTTCAAAAAACTTAATTCATTATCAATTGTATTATTTGTTCCAGATGTCTGTGGTTCATTATAATTATCATTTATTTCTTCATTACTATTGTTATCAAATTCATTACTATTGTTATCAAATTCATTACTGTTGTTATCAAATTTTGTTTCAACTAAATTATTAACTTCATTTACATTTTCAATATTACTTAAATAAATGTTTGCTTCATCATATGGTTGTTATTCGTTTTTAAAAATAACATCTCTACTCAACTGAACGGTATTAGTATCAGGATAATATATCCTATAAGCCTTCGATGTATCACTGTACCCAACAAAATAACCTTTTTTAGCTTTTGCGTCTAATTTTCTGCAATTTACTTTTGGTATGTGTGTGAAAACTTCAGTTCCAAAGATTCTGAAATTTGAAATATCGCATGGTCTCCCATACCACAACTCATATGGACTTTTCCCTATTACACTTGATGTTCCAGATCTATTTATAACATAAACTGATGTATTTATTGCCTCAGCCCAAAATTTGTAATCCATTTTCTTCGCATGTAGCATCGTTCCTGCTGATTCGACCAACGTTCTCATTTCTCTTTCAGCAGCCCCGTTCTGTTCTGGAGTATAGGGAACTGTTTTTTGATGAACTATACCATTATTTGTTAATACATTTTCTATTATTTTGTCAATAAATTCTAGACCATTATCACTTCTGAAAATTTTCATTTTTTTGCCAGTTTCTGTTTCGATGTTCTTGATAACACCTGTCAATAAATTTTTTATTTCATTTTTATTTTTCAGAAAATATACCTTTCGAAAATGTGAAAATACATCCTTGAATACAACAAAGTATTTTGAACCTCCAATTGATGCTGTTTGCATAGGCCCACAAACGTCAGAAGCTACAACTTCACCAACAGTTTTAAATGGCCCATTTATTTCAACAATTTCTCCACTATATTTTGCATTAGATTGAAAAGGCAGACGATGTAATTTACCTAACTGGCAAGCATCACAAAAAAAATTCTCATCATCTTTAAAATTTATATTTGATTTGTTTAAATGTTGTTTCACATATCTGATATTTTGGTGGCCTAACCTTTCATGCCAAATTCTAATGGATTCGGTTACAGCACTGTTTGCATGAAAATTTTCTTTTATTGGGTCTATCATCTTAAATTTTAATTTATATAGCCGATTTGTGTTGTTTCTTTCTCCCACTAAAACTAAATTATCTTTGATGAAAAACTTACAAAATTCATTATCACAAAACATTTTGATTCCTTTATCTGCAGCGCTACCAGATGAAAACAAATTGAAACCTACTTTTGGGACATGTCATACATTTACAAGATGATTTTTAACATTTTTACCATTTACCAAGCACATAATATCAATATTACCTTCACCTACTGCTTCAATGAAAGAACCATCACCCACTGTAATTTTTATCGGCGTTTCAAAAACTTTATATTCTTTAAACCATTTAAAAGCATTGCACATATGGTTGCTAGCACCAGAATCTAAATACCAATCTTCATCACCACTACTCAATTTTGTTGTAAATAGACATTTTCCAATAAAAGCTACAGCGCCATTATTACCTTCATTATCATTACGGTTACCATTTTCATTTCTATTTTCGTTATTACCACTTTGACCATTATTTCCATTTGCAACATAACCAGAATTTTGATTATTCAATTTGAAACAATTACGCTTATAATGCCCCATTTTTCCGCAATGAAAACATTTTATATTTGCATTTCTATTCTGTTTCGATGTTTTAGCAACAAAAGCTCCTTCTAATGCTTGTTGTTGATTTTTAATTCGGTCCTCTTCCATCATCAGACGACTAGTTAAATCAGCTAAGGTTTTCTTTTTATCATCAGAAGACTCCCAAGCACTAATAAAATAGCTGAAATTACTTGGTAAAGTTATTAATATTTTTGTAACCAACATACTTTCTGGTATAGTTTGCCCAAGATCTTGGAGGTTTTGTGCTAATTTTTCTAACTTAGAAATGTGCATTGCGATATCATCATTTGGCTCACGAACAAAATTATAAAATTTTTGTTGCAAAAAATGAATGGAGGCTGACGACTTTTGTTCATAAACACTGTGTAGCTTATCCCACATTTGTTTCGCAGAATCACAATTCATGATATAAATCATTGGCTGTTCCCCAACTGTAGTTGAAATAACCATTTGACTTTTATTATCCATTTTAATCCATTCTAACCTCTTTTTTTCATTTGCATTATCATTATCGATGACTGCTGGTTTTACTGAACTACCATCTACAACCTCAAACAATTCATTTGCCTTTAGAATAATTTTTACCTGGAACTTCCATTGTTCCCAATTTTGTGCATTTTCCAATTTCCGCTCCTTAATCATATCAGATTTAACGTCCATAATGTAAAAATTGTTTGATTCGCACCTGATTTCTAAAAAATATCCTCAAAAAAATTCCAACCTCACTTTCTTTCTTTTGGCACTGGGCCCATAACCTGTTAATTTGCTTGAATTCTCAAAAGAAAGTAAACCAAATTATTTGTAGTTATAAAATAATATTAGTTTTATTTAATTAAAGTTGTTGGAAAAAACAGAAATAATAATTTTCTTTTAATTTAATATAACAAAGTTCAGGTCAAATAAAAACGTGTTCTTCGTTCAAATCTTTTAACAGCAGTAAGAAATGATTGACAGCAAACATGACATTACACTTAAATTTGTTTTATAAAATCGCTGCAACAATTTCTGCAATATCAATTTCTGCAACAGATTCCAAAAATTTCTCTAGGCGTAAGTGAAGTTTACGTGTGCAAGCTCGATTTGGCTGAAACTTGTTGAGGGGGTAAAGGCGCCATAAACTCCAAATCCAAAAATGCTTTCGGGTTTCAGAGATATGGCCCTCATAATGTAAAAAAATGTTTAAAATAGAAAGCTGTTATGCTGAATGGGGGACAGCTGTCGCCTCCCTCAAACCCCTAGGGGTTTTTTTGCTTCCGACTTCGCGAAAAAAAAGGGCAAATCGGAACTATTTTTTACCTCAAAGGTGTGTGGAAACAAAAAATCTAAAATAGTGAAAAAAAAATATTTTGATATTATATAAAACACCATGTACTGTTAATGTATTGGTCTCACTAACATATGTAAGAGAGATACTTCCTTCTAGAGATGGATTTACTCTTCCTTTAGTATTTATTCGTAGTTAAAACCCGTTCAAAGTAAAAAAATAATTAAAAATATACCTAATTTTTGGGGGTTGGACATTTGTCCGCGATTTGTTTTTGTATCGCGGACATAAAAATGACATTTGTCCGCGATTGAAAATGTCTTTTGTCCGCGATAAAAATTAATCGCGGACAATTGACATTTTGCAAAATGACATTTGTCCGCTAAAAATTTAAAAAAATCAATCGCGGACAAATGACATTTTGCATAATGACATTTGTCCGCTAAAAATTTAAAATAGCAATCGCGGACAAATGACATTTTGCAAAATGACTAAAGTTAGAAAATTCAATCGCGGACAAATGTCATTTGTCCGCTAGTTTTGAGACATTTGTTCGCGGCGGACAAATGTCATTTTACAATCGCGGACAAATGACATTTTGCAAAATGACATTTGTCCGCGAAGTTTTCCATACAAATTTCATCGCGGACAAATGTCCCGCGGACAAATGTTACGCGCCCTAATTTTTATTTCGAATTAAATTTTCTGATTTGAAAACATTTAAATTCGGCGAGTTGAACTTTCTTCGCGTCGGCTAGCTCGCTTCAGATTTCTAATTACTTCCTGTTTTTAAATAGGGAGCGTCTACAGTTACGGCAAACGTAACTCTTTTTTTTTTTTGAGAGCTACGGCAACCGTAATCCTATTGAAAATTGACTAAAGTTACGGCAAACGAAACTTTTTGGAACGTAGTTCCTTTATCAGACGCTCTTGTGGAAAAATTTATTAAAAATTTGAACACTAAGTGTCGCTAACATATGATAAACCAAAAAAAAAATTTAAAAAAATTATTTTTTTTTGTTGAAATTTTGAATTTTTTAAAAATTATTTAAATTCACTATTGAATTTGAATGTCAAATTTAATTTAAATTTAAATATTTATTTTTTTTTTTTTAATATAAAACAAAACAAAATAAATTTTCTTATTATTATACCATATTTTTTTATTTTTTAAATAAAAAAAATAAACTCCCGTCGCTTAAACTTTTTTTGTTTTTGATATTTTTTTTTCTCTTTTTCTTTGATATTTGTTTCGCTTTTTGTTGTTGTCTTGTCGCTTAGTGCAAAACAGTGGTTGACTTTATTATGCAAAATTTATTAAAATGCATACAGATTGATTGGGCATACACCGTCGTTCGAATGAAATGAGAACTAACTTAGAAACTGGATTTTTTCATACAGAAAAAAACTAACTAATAGCCTTTCCAAACTTATTTTCTCATAATCTTATGATACATTAAAGAAATCCGTTCGTGCTATAAAAAAAGTTTAGGTATTTAAATATTTTTTAGTTATTTTAATAAATATTGTGTTCTTTGGTTTGCATTTATAATTAATGGAAATAAAACAAAAAGAATAGTAAACATCCAATGAAATTTATAAAATTAAAATCAAAAATTCTATCAAAGTTCTCTATCAATATTATCTGTACAAAATAATTCCGATGTTTCACATCTATCAAACGTCCCGCCGGCTCTTGTGTTTTTTATTGAACTTTGTATGAAAATTGATAAACTTAAATTTAATTTCAATTTATAAAATATTTAGAAAATAAAATATTTAGAAAATATTAATTTTTTATTATTAACTAATTAATATTTTATAGTTCAAATAAAATTTAGATTTTCATACTAATTTCAATGTAAATAAAAATCTTGTATAATTTTGTCAGTATTATTTTGCCTATATAAAGGCGCTATTCGGTACCAAGGCAAGTCAAGTCGTCTGCCGGCGTTAGATATTTCGATACTTTGCCATTTTGGATATGATATTTGTTTTTTTTTGTGTTGCAAACAACAAAAACAAAAAATTAAAATTTATAAGTAAATTAACGATACCTGTTAATTTTTTTAAAGTTGAAATTAACTCAATTTGAATTAATTAAAATGAAAATTACTCATACGCAAAGGAACTACGTTCCAATCGGGTGTCCCATGACAGCTCTTGTGTTTTTTTTTTTTTAGAGTTACGGCAACCGTAATCCTGTTGAAAATTGACTAAAGTTACGGCAAACGTAACTCTTTTTTTATTTTTAGAGTTACGGCAACCGTAATCCTGTTGAAAATTGTCTAAAGTTACGGCAAACGTAACTCTTTTTTTTTTTTGAGAGTTACGGCAACCGTAATCCTTTAGAAAAATGTCTAAAGTTACGGCGGACGTAACTTTTTTTTTTTTAGTGATTACGGCAAAGTTTTTTTTGAGCATTATGACTTTTTTTTTAAATAAAAAGTTGTTATGCTGAATGGGGGACGGCCGTCGCCTCCCCCAAACCCTCTAGGGCTTCTTTTTTTTTTTATTTTGCTTTGGCGCTTCGCGCTTTTAAAACTATTTTTGTATAACGATGTAACGTTTTACTATTCTTGCATTTTTTGTATGACGAAGGGTTAAGACAAAAAAAATAAAAAATATGTGAATCTTGGGACACACGGAAAAGTGAAACTTCATGGTAAGTAGTATTTTCTGGGGCGGCTAAATAAATACTTAAACTGGCCAAGTGCATATAAGACATGACGCCAATCGATTTTTTCGATGGCGACTAGTTGATTTTTGTCCTTCGACTGCTGCGGCCAGTCGACTTAAAATAACTTGTTTTGGGGGAATTCGGCGGCTTAGAAAAAATTAAACGAAAAAAATTAAAAACCAACGACTACTTAGATATAAAAACATTTAAAAATTCTAAAATACTTTTTAAGCTCAAAAATTTTAGTGGCATAATGGCTTTTAAATTATTTCAAAATACCTATATTTATAGCTGAATGGCAACACTGGTTGCCAGATGATTTAACTATATTTCAAGCCGTAAACAAAATTGCGGTTACAACTATATTATTAGCGACAATAATGTATGAAAAAACAGCAGCATGGCTTAAATCATGTTTTCTTTTTGTTGCCCGAATAGTTTAACCTAAAATAACTTTTTCAAATATTCCTGAAAAATTTCATGTTTATTAGTACTTTTCTGAAAAGGAATTAGAACAAAAATATTCTACATGCAATTCATTGCATTAATAGAATTTAATGGCATAAATAATTTATACTAACAACTCAATTACAAATTACTTCAAAAAAAATCTGTTTTAGTTAAAAGAGCATTTTCAAATATGCCTGCAAAATTTGACATTAGTATTTCTTCCGAAAAGTAATTGTAATAAACATTTTCCTCCTGCATTTTATTAATGTCAAAAATAAATTACACTAACAAACTAAAAAAATTACATTAAGAAAAATTAATATCAAAAATAAATTATCTACAAAATAAGTGCATTGGAACATTTTTATTCAGAATACATATTTTGTATTCCAAAAACTTTTTGAAAATTAGCACTAATAATTAATAAATGAAACATTTGTTATTCAATAATTTAAAATAAATTTTATTTTCCTTTCAATCGAAAAAAAAATAGTATTTTCGACTTTAATTCTGAGCCAATATGTAGTCGGTTATTGCGCTGATAAGCTTCATTAAGTTGCTAGCGGCTGTCGGTTTTATCATCAGCTGACACATAAATTTTCTTTTTTCTTTTTTTTTTGCCTTTTTTTTTGACAATAATCGAAGCATTTTTGACATTCAGCGTTACATTTTTGACACTTACATTTTTTTCACATGCCTCTAAAGAAGTTTCACTTCAAAAAAAAAAAAAAAAATTAAACAAAAATTTTTTTTTTCCGACAAAAAAAAAAATTGCCGTAACTTTAAGCATTAGCTAAAAGTTACGGTTGCCGTAACTGTTAAAAAAAAAAAAGTTACGTTAACCGTAACTTAAAAAAAAAAATAAGTTACGTTAACCGTAACTGTTAAAAAAAATAAGTTACGTTTACCGTAACTGTAGCCACTCCTTTTAAATATTTGACATAAAAAAATGAGCACCAAAAAGTCAGTTAAGAAAATATACAAAGTAATTAGCTTAATTTTTTAAAATCAAGTGTTAGTCAGAGGACTCGGATTAGGTTAAGTGTAAAATTATTTTTATTTCAAAATAAAGTCAATGGATTCCAAAAATTTCTCTTGGCGTAAGTGAAGTTTAGGTGTGCAAGGTCGATTTGGTTGAAACTAGTTGAGGGGATAAAGGCGCCATAAACCCCAAATCCAAAAATGGTTTCGGATTTCAGAGATATGGGCCTCCTAATGTATAAAAATGTTTAAAATAGAAAGCTGTTATGAGGAAGGGGGGGCAGCTGTCGCCTCCCTCAAACTCCTAGGGGTTTTTTTTGCTTCCGACTTCGCAAAAAAAAGCAAATCGGAACTATTTTTTTACCTCAAAGGTGTGTGGAAACAAGAAATCTAAAATAGTGAAAAAAAATATTGTGATATTATATAAAACACCCTGTACTGTTAATGTATTGGTCTCACTAATATTATGTAAGAGAGATACTTCCTTCAAGATATGGATTTTCTCTTCCTTTAGTATTTATTTGTATCGCGGACATCAAAATGAAATTTGTCCGCGTTTGGAAATGACTTTTGTCCGCCGCCGGCAAATGTCATTTTGCAATATGTCATTTGTCCGCTATAAAATTAATCGCGGTCAAATGACATTTTGCAAAATGACATTTCTCCGCTAAATATCTGAAAAATCAATCGCGGACAAATGACATTTTAAAAAATGACATCCGCAAATCCCACTGACCAACCACCAGTCCATCCGCCGCCCCCCCCACCTCTCGTTATGGGGCAAATCGGGCAAAAAAAAAATTGCGGATACAAAATGTATGAAAATTTGGGGGGCCTCTACCCCTCTACCCCTTTTCAAGTATCAGCCGATTCTGAATGGTTCACGTCATCTGCAGAATCTCCAAAATTGAAAAATCAATCGCGGACAAATGACATTTTGCAAAAAAAAAAAAAAAAATGAATCGCGGACAAATGACATTTTGCAAAATGACATTTGTCCGCTAAAAATTTGAAAAATCAATCGCAGACATTTTGTAAAATTACATGTGTCCGCGAAGTTTTCCATACAAATTTCATCGCGGACAAATCTCCCGCGGACAAATGTCAAGGCGCCCTGTAAAACTAACCCACTTCATATTTATCGAACACGAACAAAAGCTAGCAGGGATATTAATAAATGAAAACAAAAAAAAACCTATACATTTATAAAATCGCCTGATTTTATTACGCAATGTAGACAGCCCGTCATAGAATAATTAGTATAAAGAAAGGCTATTAATGGTGTGGTAAGAAGTAAGTGTTGAAAATCAAAAATGTACCCCCCCTAGAACTAAAATTAGTTTCCGATTGCAATATTCCCCTTTTGTTAAAACTTTTTTCGTATAAACGGAAAACTATGATTTGGTTTTTTCGTGGTGAAAGTGAGTGGTGAAAACTTGGGGGGGTACATTTTGACAATTAAACAACAACAACTTTGACTTCCTTATTGTTTTCCTTTTCTTAAGGAAAAAAAATTCAATTGCCAGGCTGTGCAGCCCGTAAATATTTTTTGACGGCGCCGTAAGTAGTTGAATTGTGTCCACACTATCTGCTGTATAATTTTCGTTAACCCAGCCAACTAAAATAATTCAACGAAACTTGATGTTTTTTTTTTTTTTTTTGAATTTTTTGTAGATCCGGCTTCGAAAATTTATGCAGCGCACATTCCTGATTTTCATTCAAATTTTTTTCAGTTAAAAAAAAAGTATTTTAGCTTGGATTTTTCAGTCATTATTATTAATTAGAGAAGAACGGCTCAATAAATAAATAAAATATAAAATTATTTAAAAAAAAAATTTTACAGTTAAAAATTAGAAATCATTGAAAACATTTTTTTTATTATAATTAATTCTTAACAATTAAATAAAAATGGAAAAATCACAAAAGATTTGTAAAAAAAATGAAGAGGTAAGTAAAAAAAAAATTTTTTTGTTCCAAAAACTGAAACTGTTATTCATTTTATTATAATTTTAATGACCCTTGCAAAAAAAAAAATTATAAGACCATCAGATCAGGCCAGAGAACACAAGGACAAGGTTCGAATCCTTCGGCATAAAGTTTTTTTTTTTTTAACAAATTGTTCGTGGCTCTTGTGAACTGCTAGGCCTCCTAACAGTGACAATAAAAAAGTGCGTAAGTGCAGATGACGTGAACCACTCAGAATGAACTAAAATTTGGGGAAGGGGGTAGAGGCGGTCCCTAAAATGTTAAATCCGAGACGATTTTTGCGGGAAAGCCCCCTCCCCTCTCCCGCCATATGTGAAATCATTTGAAGTATAGGTATGTACCAACCCGATTTTCAGCACCCACATTTCAGAATTCAATACGCTTAAGCCAAATTATATTTATGACTTCACCAGGGACTGATTTACACATTTGCCGCCTTTAGACACTGTTAAAAAAAATTTCGGAAAAAACACATTTAAAAAAAGACATTTAAAACTTCAACATACCTATTTATATTTTCATTCTCAACTTTTTACTTAAAAATACATTAATTAGGTATATTAGAAAATTCAATTCGATAGGTGTTCAATGTTCATACGACAAAAAATTTTTATGAAAATTTTCCGCCCTAGGCTCGAACCTAGTGTGTCTACATATTTGTAAATCCATCACTGGACTATACTCACAATTAAATAGATTACCTAGGCTGATAAGTATTGTTTTTGAAAACGACCTATACCTATAAATATAAATTTTAAAGATTTTTTTTTTTTTCAAAGCGAAGGTTTGGAAATAAGATAGATAGTTAGGCAGTTAACCTAAAAAACTATCGACCTATCTTATCTCCAATCAAATTAATTTATGTCTTTTGAGATTAGTAAAATTTAGTTTTTTTCTAAGCGAACATAATGAACATATAGAGTGAAAAATATAGGTATCTTAGACTTAGATAACTACCTCTATAATATAAACTTAGGCACCTAGCAGTCATGGTGTAATGGTATTGCCCTTATCCAATGGCATCTGCGGTCGTGGGTTCGATTCCCCCATCGGACTGGTATTTATGTTAATTTTCAATTTGTCTCACTTGAATTAAGTGTTTGAGTGTTTTTTCTGTATTACATACCTTACGTAGGTACCTACGTCGGGAGTTTATTATAGCAACCATAGAGCTTTAGTTTTGTGTCGTTAACTTTAATATAAATTAAAAATATATTATGTATCTACTACAATATTGGCTGAGTATGATTGAATTAAAAGTTGTGTTACAATTAAAAAATTGTTATGGAAATTTTTGATAAAAAAAAGAAATATAAAATTGGTAGGTACCTATATCAAATTCAATTATGTCAACAAGCAACATACCTTGATTAATTATATCGAAAATTGTATTTTTTTGTTCGAAAATGAAAAATAAGTAGGTATACCTAATATAGTATTGTAGCTGTAGGTCGCCTTCGTTTCCTTCTTTTTTGACACTGTTTTGATCGAAACAATAAAATTGAAAATCCTTGTTCGTAGGTCCATTCATTATCATATCCATTAATTAGACATTACAACAATTGGTGATAAATTTTACTTTTTTTTTTTTAAATTATGTGTAACTTCATACATAATTGTCTTTTTCAACATTTTTTTTTTTTTTTTCAGAACTTTGGAACTTTACAGAAGCTTGTAAAAATTAAAACATTAGCAGCTGGTGAACAAAAAACTAGACGAACGGCATTAGATAATATCGGCAATAGAAATAGCAATGGAATTAATAATGTGATTAAGAATAAAGAAGGGGTCAAAAAAGAAGTGTAAGTAGCCTAATATGAAAAACAAAATTAAAAAATTATTTATTAATAATATAAAATTTTACAATTTGGCAGATTAAAAGACAATAAAACGTACAGCCTAAGAAATACTAAATCCCGAGTTGACACACACTGGGGTAAGAACTCAACAGTTGGATTAACAAAACTATTGAGAAGTGACTCTATTAAAAGTAACGCTTCGTCGAAGGGAATAGTATCAGGTCCGAAAACGAAAGAAACAAAGCCAACAGTAACATCATATGGTGCCGTGAGCCATGATCAAAAAGCTGCTGTTAAAGGTTTTTTCTATTGAATTTGGTTCAAAATATTTTAAGTCTTACTAATTAAAAATTTTGTTTTATTTATTTTAGTTGTTAAGCAATCTTCAATTAACTTGAAAAAAGAATCAAGTTTACGTAGGGAAGATAGTAGTTTGTCACGACGATCTATTGATAAAATTCGTGCTATAATAGCATCTAAAAATGAGGTACCTTCAGCTGTCGTACCCACGAAACTTCCGAAAGCTCAGAAAAACAATACAGTTAAATTGGAACATGTGAAAAAAGAAAAAACTGAGAATAAATTGTTAGAAATGAAATTCGAGCCGATCATTTTAACGCCAATGAAAGAATCTGTTTACGATATTGATATGAACGATTTTGAAAATATTTTCATGTTGTCCGAATATGTAAATGATATTTATTCATATTTATTTCAATTAGAGGATCAATATCCGATTCAAAAAGATCATTTACTAAATCAACAAGTCGTTACGCCAAAAATGAGATCAGTTCTATTAGATTGGATTAATGAAGTGGGTAATCAGTTCAGATTAATTGGAGAAACATATCATATGGCTGTAGGAATTATTGACAGATATTTGCAGGTAGATTTCGCATAACTGATAAAAAAAAAGAATAATAATTTTTGTTTTCTTCAAACGTTTGATATTCATAATGGTTTTTTTTTCTACAAATATTTTAAAAATTAAAAATGCATTTCTAATTTAAAAAAATTTTTTTTAGGTTGTAACAAATACTTCTAAAAATCATTTTCAATTAGTTGGTGTTACAGCGTTATTTATTGCATCGAAATATGAAGAATTATATCCTGCTGACATAAATGATTTCGTTTACATAACTGATAATTCATATACAAAACAACAAATCTTCTCAATGGAACGGAGAATAATGAGAGCATTAGAATTTGAATTATCTCGACCAATATCATTATTGTTTTTACGACGATTTTCAAAAGCTGCTAAAGTTGAAACTTACCATCACGCTGCTTCAAAATATTTTCTGGAACTGTGTACAATTGATTATTCTATGTCTCATTTCAAGCCATCAGAAGTAGCAGCAGCTTCCCTCTATTTAGCACTTCAGCTTTTTAATAAAACCGGAAATCCTGTTTACCTGTGGACAGAAACATTAAAACATTATTCCCGTTACACAATAGAAAACTTAAAACCTATTGTTAAGAAAATTGCTAAAATTGTTAAAAATGCACCTGAAGGAAAACAAAAAGCTGTATATTCGAAATTTGAGTCAAATAAATTTGAAAACATATCCAAAAGTTTGGAATTTTACGGCTCAACTATAGATACCATAATAAATTCAAATTAATTAATTTTGTAATTTATTACTAAGTTATATTTTTACATACATTTTTTCAATTCTATATTTTTATATTAGTAACGTAACATCTAACAATTTTTTCTGTGCTGAAAAATTATATTAAGCAATTTAAAAAGCTTTTAAAATGTTTTTTTTTGTCTTGTCCCAAATAAAAAAGTTAACGTAAAATAAAAAAAAAAAGAAGAAAAATAGTCATTTAATTATTTTTTCCAAAAACTTTTATTAATTTAATAATATCTTATCCGGTATTGTTAAAAGCACAATATTCACTTTTGCAAAGTACTAATCTTTATAAATTTCATTGCGATTTTTTTTAGAATACTGTAATTGCAATACAAATCACACTCTAATATTTTTTAAAAAAGAATTCATAAATTTACGTTTTAATGGGTTTATATCATAATATCCGTAATAGTTTCACATAAAACTATAAAATTATTTATATAAAAATAAATCACTGCACAGTTATCAATAATTTTTCAAGAAAATTTTTCAATTTGAAAATTTTTTACTAAAAAGCTAGATAGTAAGAAAAGTAATCAATCCTTCGTCAAAATCGATTACTAGATTTAACAATATTTGAAATGTCTGTATAAATGATTTTCTTAATTATCAACACTTCAATAAATTTCCATCTGAACAAAGTGGATGTTAAAAATTATTTTTTTTTTTTTTTTAGATATTTTAATAATTTATATCATTTATCATGAACAGTTTTAACAACAATTAATTTAATTACATTTGTTATTTAGGAAAAATTGCCTAAACATAATTCCAATAAAAAATTTTATTAATGAAATATTGTAAAATCTAATGCCTGACCTTAACTATTTTGATTTTAAGGATTTAAACAAAATGCTCTCAAACGATAATCTGGTTCAATACCTAGATAAGGCAATGCTGATTTTAAAAATAATTGAGAAGCTGATCTCAAATTATAACAACGAAAGCTGCTTTATATTATTAAATGAGAGTATTAATTTGATGAAAAACTGTTTAGAAAAGATATTATATTGTATAAAATAGTTTTGTTTAATAAAATATTGTTACAAAAAAAAATTAGGTATCAAAATGGCTTCAGCGACAACAGAGTAATAATAATTAGCTCTATAGGTCAATATTTATAGTAATAGAAAAATTTGAATTTTAAGTTTAATAAAGTTTGTACAAGCTTGAGTGAAATAAAATAAAACATTTTTATTTTGTCTAGAATTATGGTTATTTTTATTCTGCATATATTTGAATAGGCATAATGTTTTCTTTTAAGTAATCAACAGTGAGTATTATGAATTATAATCAAAAGTAAAAATCTTATTCTCAATTCTATTTTGAATGATTTCAATGGATAAGAATTTTAGTAGATTTCGTAAGATTTTTACGCTCGGTCCCAAATAAATTTATATACAGAGATGCTTTTACTACGATTCACTATAACAATTTACTGTCACACCATAGAATAGAAAAAATCACCAAAAATTTTCCGCGACAGTGGATATTCTCGCAGAAAGTTCCTGAACGTTTTTAGATTTTTTTCCTTTTATGAGACACTGTTTTGAAGTGGTACTTTTCCGAAAGTCCAACTTCTTTCGAGTGAAGAAAAAGTTTATTTGAATTTCATCGAAATGAATGAGAAAAACGAATTATAATAATAATAATAATAGGTGTAAAAGAATTTCAAACAAGACATAGGCTAGCTAAAATAAAAAAAATACTGTTTCATCAAATATTTGTATGAATAATAGTATTAAACATCGAGTAAGAAGTACAATTGGAGTTAGAAACGGAAAAAGAGGAATTTATTGGATAGTGACAGTGGTACGATATTGGTTGCAAAATCATATTCCCAAATTACACTCGACACATTTTTTTTGAATAACTATTACTTCAAAATGAGCTCAGTAATAGGAGATTAAAAGATTAAAAACTGCAAAGATTTTTTAATTCAAATAAAATTAAATAAAAATATAAATTGTATTTCATTTGTGATAATAAAATTGAAAATTTTTTTTTATTAACTTCAAAAGGAAATTCTTCCGAAAATACTTTAGAAAGCGAAGAATATAATTTTCTCCCATTATTTTCATAAAATAAACATCGAGAAAGAATCGCTAACATGTTAAATAAAATATGAATACTCTCTTTTTATAAAGAAATTCTGACTTCAATATATGCTGAATAAGGTGTGGCTTATAAGCTAGTATCTTATAATTGTTAACTATCTAATTCTAATATATTATTTAGTATAATATATGATATATCATTTAATATAATATATGATATATCATATAGTATAATGTATGATCAAATAAATAAGATTATCATTATAAACATTGGGGATAAGGATTATGTTATTAACTATAAAACAAAAAAAACATTAAAATAATTTAAATCTAAATTATTGTTTCATTCATTGTAACGGAAGACAATTAAATAAAACCATTCCATTTTCGCTTCTTGCTTCTACATTAATAAAGAGTTTCTTTGGAAGAAAATATTTTCTTTGAAAATATATCACAAAAAATACTTTCAATACAATGTATGTTAAGTTAAGGGGCCTTTAAATAAGTAAAGTAATTTCGACAGTAAGATTTATTCATTTTCATAATAAAAAACCATTCATTTTTATTAATTTTTTTTTTTATATATATTTAGTTGTAAATTCCAACGTTTGTATATTATTATTGCATCAACCTTTCAATTTCAACTAAGAATTACATAATCCTCCTCTTTTATTCCATTATACAGAAGTATCTCACACAAGTAAGTATCTCAATCACAAATGCACCATGTTAATATTACTATTATTCTATCCCAAGATATGTTCAATATTAGATAAAAAAAATTTTTAATTTGTTCTAAAACATTTAAAAAACCTTTCATAATTGGAATTAAATCAAATTTGCAGAATTACTTATTTTGGTAGAAGTAGGAAACAATTTGCTGAGATGGAACTTACTTTTTCAGTTTGGGTTTGGTAGGTATCACGAAATAGTTTCGATTTTTCGTGCTGTTAAGTGAAACCATATGTTAAAAATAACTTAGTCTTTTCAAAAATGTTTTTGTTTTAATTTTTCCAAGAACGAAACCGCCTCAGTAGTTTCCTATATAGAAAATTTCATCAAAATAAATCGAGCCGCTTTCGAGAACAGATTAAATTTAATATTGCTCGTTTAAATAGTAGAGGATGTGTCATTTTTTCATATATTTTAGCAATACAATTGATTTATTCCTATTCCTTTCCTTTCTCCTTTTTAACCTAGTTTTAAGTTTTACAAAAAACAAAAATGTTCATAATAGTGTTTTCCTTTAATATCAATTTTCCCTAAACATAGAATATTATAATATAAACGTAGTTTTTACAATACCTCAAAAAAAACACTTAAAGTATTTATAAGTTGCAAAGGTTATAAAAAAAAAGACTACATATTGGTATAAGCTTTATGTCCAAATTAAAAATTGTATATTTTGTGCAATGGAAATAAAGATTCATTCAATTTGACTAATTAAACTTAGTGGACGGTAAATATTTGGGTAATCTTTCTCTCCTAATTTAAACACTAACTAACATTTTTACTCTTATAGTCTTTTGAAGAGAAATTATAAGTTCTCCATGATCAAAATTTAAAAAAATCATTATTAAAATATATTCTTTATGTTAGCCAATTTCGTAGAGAAATACTTTTAGTTATACGTATACCACCAGTTAGATTAAAGTCACCTCAGTTACGTTTTTTTTTTTTGTAAATGAATATTAAGCTTATTGGAACGATAACATTATTTCAAAATAAAAACATTAATCTCCTTTTCTTATTTTGTTTTATTAATATTAAAAGTATAAAAAAACAATAGCTATAAGGTAAATAATAAATTAGTCGTAAAAAATATGTTAAAAATATTTAATATACGTATGTATATAGGCAATTAGTATTTGGAATGATTTTATTAGTTAGACATTTTGATCTCAGATTTCCCTGTCCATTCCTCTTTCAATTCAACCTTGCATCCCAGATCACGTAAAGCCTGAAATTTAATAATTATTTATTTTTTATGTTCTTTCTTTTAAAACAAAAAATACGTTTACAGCTTTTATGTCCTGTTGTACACCAGAGTGGTCATTCATAGCTTTATTCAATAAATCCTCAGCTCCAATGGATAGAAAGCTTTCACAATGCTCTCTAGCGCGAGCAACCATGTTTCCTTCAAAATGAAAATGATTATAATATGTTTAAAAAATATGTCGTAAAAGTTAGAGTAGGTCATTTATTTAAAATAAAACAAGTACGAATCAAGTAAAAATTCTAGATCTAGAGTTTAAATATTAGGATTTCTGTCTTGTGTTTCAAGTTCAAAAATCGAATTAAAAAACATCAAAAATACAAAGTCAATCTTTTACGAAGTCTTTAATCTCGGCATTTTTCGGATAAATACACCAATATGCCACTTATTTTGAAATATTTTGATAAAAGCATTGAAATAGAAAGCGAATGTATGTAAATATAATATATATGCAAATGAATGTTGATGTAACAAAAATTAAAATACATATATTTTTAATTTTCTTTAAAATACTTACGTATAGCCCAGGCAGCATTTCGCTAAAAAAAATATTTAAAGTTATTTTAATTACTTTAAGAATTATTTTAAAAATCTTATATTTTTGCGCTGTTTTCATTCGCTTCAAACTAAGCTCATTGGGTTTAATATTAAATACGACTCGATATTTATCTACTGTAAAAAATAAGTTCAAAAGTTTATTTGATATGTCATTTAATTTTTGGAAGACGTTCATACTTCTATATTATTTTTACGATAATAATAAGATTACAAAATATTAAAAAAAGCTCGTGGCAACTTGATTCTGTCCCTTATTATCTGTTTTAAGAACGAAATATAATATGAATATGGGTTTGGTCTACCCGAAGCGTCCCACTAACAAGCAGAAGGTCTTTTCCAGCAAAATAAAATATTAGTTACCATCAACTTCGGATGTTGAAAACTTGAAAGTTAAATATATTAAATACATTTTCAAGGATAATTATCTGGAATTAATTTTTTTGTGATGCACTTGTTAGCATAAAACTAGTTTAAATAATTAAATTATAATTATTCGAAATAATGCAAAATAATATTTAGATCAGTGTCACATACTTAAACAAATTAAATTAACTTATTGAGGATTATATTTAAATATTTAATTAAATAACCTGAACTATTTTATTTCCAGGATGTAACTGCATTGTTTCAACTATTATTTGCGGAATCCCAACCTCAAAAAACGCTACACTATTGTCTTTGACTCTTAAAGTTAATGTTGATATACATACTAAAGCTGCAGCTGCTAAAGCTTCATCACTCTAAAAAAAAAAAATTAATATATACATAATATAAATAAATATAATATTTTTGATTTATGATAAATAAATAACCTTATGAATCAGTAAAATGTTATGAATCAGTGGTGCGGCCCCTTTTTTGACAATTTGGATTTTTACTTGATCGTGTCCGGCAAGTGAGCGCAGTAATTTCAAAGCTTCACGGTTAAGTTTAACTGCATTCGGATATTGAATCTAGAAAAAACAAGTAAATAAAACATAATAGCATGGAATTGTTCCGCTTAAAAAAAAACATTTTACCATTAATTTAAGAACATGTTCCAGGCCATTTGATTCTGCCACAGCCAAACAAAATTCTTGACGTACTACCAAAGAAGCAATGGTTACTAATAAATCTGATAATACCAGCACATCATCAAATTCTGAAAATTCAGTGTTTAATTATTTTTAAATTTAGCCTTTAAATGAGATTCGTTACAAAATTTACATACTAATACTAATACATACTAGTATTCATTAAATGAAGTAATTAATTTCTTAACATTTTTTATGATTCGACAAAATATATTTTTCAATCAGAATCAGACACGTTATAATTTAAAATAATTTATTGAATTAAGATTTTAGGTTTCAAAATTATCTGATTTGCGTGCACCCGCCAAATTAGATAAAAATCCAAATTGGCATTTAAATTCCATTGTATTTTAGGATAATTTAAATGACAATTTAGAAATTCATAGCATTTTGGAGGGACGCAAACAAATTAGAAAAATATTTAGTCCAAAATCATAATTTAACAAATAAGATATTAAATAAATAATTATGAAGATTTTATTACAGAATCTGTTATCTTCTTATAAATAAAAATGAAAATTCCCTGTTTCTCTGTCCTCTGTCCTCAATCCTAAACCGCTGAACCGATTTGGCTGAAATTTTGAACTTAAGTTGCATTGGGCCCCGAGATGTTTATAGGTATCTAGAAATTTTGATCCGAGGCTCCGACGGGGGGCTACCTTAGAAGCCGGTTTTGCAATTTAGGTATATCCCAGGGCTCAATTGGGGGGCGATACAACAAATTTCGAAATTTTGCAAAATAAGGATCCTAGAGAACCGAGATGGTTGTAGGGTACTAGAAATTTTGATTCGAGGTCTTGACCGGGGGCTACTTTAGAAGCCGGTTTTGAAATTTAGTTATATTCCGGAAAAATGTTGTAGCGTTGGACCCGAATCGGGTATTTAGAAGACTGGATGTGTTAAAGCACCGGGGAAGTGGCTATTTAACAAATTTTGAAAATCTGTTTTTTTTAGTACATCTGGATTAAAGTGTTTTGATATTAATATAAGTTCGGGACTACCGTGCGAAGCCGGGTAATCCTACTAGTTTTTAATATTGTATAAAATATGAAAGTATCAGTGCCCTTACATTAATCCTTTTTTGGTAGTTTTTTATTTCTAAACGAGAATTTGAATACATCTTTTCTTGTACATTTTAAACTCCTGCATTTTTCAATATTAGTTTATAAATTCAGAAATGATATAGAATAGATATTTATTTGTTTTTGGATTTAAGTCGAAAGAAAAAGTATGTTGTAAAATATTATTTCCTTTGCCGATCATTTTCTTTGAGGATAAAATATTAAATTCTTCTTTGGACAAATGATATTGGTCGAGAAATTGTGCAAGAAAACGTACTTTCGAAAAAATAATATTCGAATTTATTTGAAACTATTTTGGTATTTGTAATAAACTCTGTTATTATAGTTAAGGAAAGTATTTAATTATTGCATATTAAATAATGAAATCAGCAATGATTCTGTAGCAAAGAGAAAAACAATATATTTATTATATTAAAATTCACGGTATCGTTAAGTTTTTTAATATTAAAAAACGCCTATGGCTTCCTTAATTTTCTAATTCATATAAACATGGTTTAATGTTAATACGAAAACAGTAAAATAACGAGGATATCATAAAGGATAAAAATGTACGTATCTATCTGAGAATATTATAAATATCAAACCTCAAGTAGTTTTGTTTCACGATTGATTAAATAATAGTATAAATAGTAAAATAGTTCAAAAATTTAATAAAAAATATATTTATGTAATAATTTAGGTTCGCAGATAATAATATTTTTATGAGTAGTACAGAATAAAAATTCGCTATTCTTGTTGCATATTAAAAAAAACACCGAAGCCGAATCAACAAGAAACAAGTACTAACTCATTTTTTGTCATGGGTACCACATTAAAATAAGCATAACAGATTCTTGGCTAAATATGAATATTTGTGTTTGTAACAAGCGATCTCCAGAACAATAAGATCTATCGAACTAATATTTTTATCATAGGTTCGGTTCGAGCTCTCCCGGTTTTTCATTTTATTTTGGACTTGGTAGTAAGCGTTTAGATTAAGTTATTAACAATACGATTTAACTGCAATTCAGAATGAAGGTAGGTATATTTCGTCTTGAGAAAATTGTTTATAGACCCATGACGCTGGGGTGTAGTTAAATCGAATATTCATATTCAAGGGGCGATTAATATTAACAAATGCACAAACATTTTTTTATTCTAATCTAAATAAAAAATTATTTGAAAACAAAACGACTTTGCCGCGGGTCAGCTAGTAGTTTATATAACAAATAATTTAGAAATTTATTATTAAATTTAAATTACCGCATTCTTTACGATACGAATTAAATTAACTTAATTAAAATGGTGGGGTGTCATTACATCAATTGGAAATAACATCAAATGATTTTAAATCGTAAAGTCTATAATTGCACTTTGTAAAAAGGATATAAAATCAAAAATTTTAAAATTTCTTATAAAAGATTATAAATGGTTCATAAAATTAAAAAACAAATGAGACATAACGTCAAATTATTTTACCTCACTTTTACAATGTGTTATAACGTCAATTGACTTTATGACTCAATTTTTACAAACATTTAAATTTAATAAATTTAAAAATTACTTAGTACCAGAATAATTTCACCACTGAAGAAAATGTGAATAAATCGTAGATTTACCTGTCAAAAGATTTGTCAAATCAATTAATACCGTAGTTGCTAACAGTCTTGCATGTTCGTGAGCCTTGCCAAACTCCACACGTACATCGTCATCTAGAATCAAGAATCTCATTAGTGTACACACATCTCGGATTACCTGAAAAAAAAATTATAAAATATAAAACATTTTTTTTCAAAATTATTTTTTTGCAAAAATATTTGTATTTATTATATTTCTAAAACGCATAACATTACAGATTTATTCAAAAACAATATTATCATTACCTGATTATCTCTCACATTGATCAATGGATGTATAGCTTTTATAATATCTGCATTAATGATATTTTGACGATTTATTTCATGCATTAGACAAACTTTTGCCAACCATTGTAAGGCCAGAGATGTGATAATTGAGTTGACTTTTTGATTGTCTATAATTTTTAAAATTAAATTTAAGGTTTCATCGTCAAAAATGTCCGGCTGCTTATTTGATATTGTGTTTTCAGCATTTAATGCAGCTTCAAGTATTTGCAAATCAATAGAAGACTTTGACAATTCTTGTTCTATAATTAATAATATTGTTCGATGTCCTTCAAGTTTTGCTGCTAACACTCTATGAGGTATAGACTAGAAAAAAAAAATTACAAAATAGAAGTCAAAATTCACTATTTTTGGGCTCACTTTCTTGCATTCGTTTTCTACTATATTCAATTGTTTTATCAAATCCGAATTTTCAATAATTTTTTTTTCATCTGTTGCATGGGCTTTGAGTTTGTCAATACTAAAATTCAAATTCAAAAGCAAGTTTAAAATTATATGCTATAATATATATTTAAAATTATAGACGCGCAATCCGAGATATATACCTTTCATTCAAATGCGGCTCACCCGTATTTTCATTAATTGATAAATCTTTAATAATATTTGCTAGATTGACGCCTTGGGCCTCGAATTGTTTAACAGTTTCTTCTTTGGCCTGAAATATTTAATTTTAAACTTTAATCTTTTTTTTTTTGAGAATCAATTATGACGACATTTTTAAAAAAATACATTATTTTAATTTTAAGAATGTAATGCGATTATAGATTCTACATCACAGAGCAATCCAAAATTTTTGAAAATTTAGAAACACAAAATTTGGGATGTAAGTAGGTTCCATTTATAAGATAAGAAGACATGCAATTAGAATAAAATCGTTGAATGGTTAAAATGTGGAATGTAAGTTGATATGAAATAGTTAGAATTAAAAAAAATGATTATTAATCTGTGTACCTACTTTTATAAGGAACTAGCTGTACCCGAACACACGTTATTGTGGAACACACGTTTTAAGTAAAATTTTTGTTGTCAGATTGATGAACAGTTATTTTTTTGGGAAAATATCTAAGAAGAATTAATATTTATCATTTTCACTTATTCAACACTCAAATTGAATGAAATCGAATGATATCCTTCCCTTAAACAGGTTTCAAAACCAAACCAAATTTGTGTTTTATCCATTTCCGCTTTTTATGAATCAAATTTGAATGAAATCGGAAGAACTTTTGCAGTCCTCCCCGGGACAAAGAGACCCTGAGACAAAGAGACGGCGTAAATTTCGAAACGATCGGTTGAGTGGTTTAGTTTTTAATATTTAATAGTATTTGATTATATATTCGAAGAGGCCCTCTAAAAAGAAGGGGCCAAATTTTTTGTTACAAAATTCGTGTGTTTAATCATTTTTATGTATCAAATTTAAATGAAATCGGACAAACTTTTGAAGTCGTCCCCTAGGGAATTAGGTCAACAAATTTTTTGTTACGAAATTTGTGTATAATCAGTTCCTCTATTTACGCACCAAATTTGAATGAAATCGGACGAACTTTTGAAGTCCGCCCCAAATTTTAAAATAGCCTATAACGACCCCCAACCTGACACAAAGACATGGTGTAAGTTTCAAAACGATCGGTTGAGCGGTTTAGGAGCCTATTCGGAACAGACAAACAGACAAACAGACAAAGAAACATCTTCGCTTTTAAATATATAGAAGACAGAAGATAGAAGATAGAAGATATATAGAAGATATGTAGAAGCATAAAGGAAGTATAATATAGAGTAACTATGTCAAACAACTTTTTAAAATATCGTTTTTATTTTTTTTCCTATTTTTCAGACCCCCAAAACATATGTACACAAAAAATCTTTTCTATTCTCTCTAATGCCTTGTCCACACTTCGCTAATTTAACATGTTCGAAAGGAGTTATGCCTTGTTCACACTTCGCTAATTTAACATGTTCGAAAGCAGTTAAACATCTTTGAAAAATCGACCGTTCAAACGGTGTTTTTCATATGTTAACATGTTTAGCTCTGTCAGATAAACAATTTCAGATAATACCGGAGATAAGCTCAAAGGAACTGACGCGCCCAAAAAATTTAAAATATATGAAGTTGTGTCAAGGTTAAGAACTCGCGCGTCATTTATCTTGAGTGTATCTCCACCTTTATAAAATTTCAAAGTCAAAAATGACACGCCAAGTAAAAATTAATGCATACTGAATATTGCCTAATAAAATATTATTTAAAAATTACTCATTCATCCCTGAAAATTAACATGTTTTTGTAGAAACATGTTGAAGAACGTGTTTCTGTTTTAATTTTTTTACTATGAAAAAACACCATAAAAAACACCAACGGAACATGTTCGTTGTCCGAACATATTAAATTAGCTAAGTGTAAGCTTAAACTAGTGTAATTTTGGTTTCTGCCATACAAAATTTCTGTAGTTAGTTACACTAGTTTATGCTAAAACTACTTATTAAAACTAGAAAATGAAAGCAGTAAGCAAAAGTGAAATCAATTATTTGTAATAATTCATAGCATAATTTATGTAGATAAAGTCGGGCAAAATAAAATATGTGGTGAAAAACTAAAAAAAAATGTCTACTCATACAAAAAAATCGTAATAAAAAATATAAATAATAAGGGAGTGGCTACAGTTACGGCAACCGTAACTTTTTTTTTTTTTGACAGTTACGGTTAACGTAACATTTTTTTTTTTAACAGTTACGGTTAACGTAACTTATTTTTTTTTTTAAAGTTACGGCAACCGTAACTTTTAGGTAATGCTTAAAGTTACGGCAATTTTTTTTTCTTTTTTTCCTTTTTTTTCTTTTTTTTTTGTCTTAACCCTTCTTCGGGATTCGAACCTCGTTCTTTAGCATTTCATTCTACCACTCTACCTCTCGGCTACAGTATTAAAATTATAAACGTGTACAAAATAGAAAATATAAATTATGTGTACATGTGAAAGTTATTGACAAGTAAAAACCTTACATCGTCATACAAAAATTGCAAGAATAGTTAAACCTTACATAGTTATACAAAAATACAAAAAAAAGAATTAAAAGCGCGAAGTGCCAAAGCAAAATAAAAAAAAAAAAAAGAAGCCCTAGGGGGTTTGGGGGAGGCGTTGGCCGTCCCCCATTCAGCATAACAACTTTTTATTTAAAAAAAAAAGGTCATAATGCTCAAAAAAAACTTTGCCGTAATCACTAAAAAAAAAAAAAAGTTACGTCCGCCATAACTTTAGACAATTTTCTACAGGATTACGGTTGCCGTAACTCTCAAAAAAAAAAAGTTACGTTTGCCGTAACTTTAAACAATTTTCAACAGGATTACGGTTGCCGTAACTCTAAAAATAAAAAAAGAGTTACGTTTGCCGTAACTTTAGTCAATTTTCAACAGGATTACGGTTGCAGTAACTCTAAAAATAAAAAAAGAGTTACGTTTGCCGTAACTTTAGTCAATTTTGAACAGGATTACGGTTGCCGTAACTCTCAAAAAAAAAAAAGAGTTACGTTTGCCGTAACTGTAGACGCTCCCAAATAATAACAAAAAAAATTTTAGTTGACAAAATAACACTAGTTTAATTTTATTTTATGTTTGAACAGTTTGCTTAAACTATAAAATTTTATAGTTTAAATTTTTATGTTTGAACATAATATTACCCAATTTTTTTTTTTTATAGAGAACAAATACTAGTAAACATTAAAATACAATTATAATAAATGAAAATATTTTGTTTATTTTTAAAAGCTTTATAAAAAAAAATATTTTAAAAGCTATAAAGCTCTCTCGTTATAGCGATATATTCTAAACAAAAATAAAAGCTTGGGGGTCTGATCTAATTTTGTTTAACTTTTTTTATTCGAATTTTTTGTATGGGACTAGTTCCTCTATTTATACTTCCTTTATGATAGAAGATAGATAGATATAGATAGATATTTTTAAGAATTGTGTTGCAAGGTGTTCGGTATCAATAAGTCACTTATATACTGTGTGTAATTTAAATACCATATTTAATAAATAAGTAATGTTTTATTTGAAATTTTTACTTACCTCACTTGAATTCATAGAAAAATCAACAATATTCTCTTTAACGACTTCATCAAATGTTTCTTGAGTTATTACTTTTGCCATTATTTTTAAAAAATATTTTATTAAAAAAATCTAGGTAAGGTATGTTAACTATTACGGTTACAAAAATCTATAAAGAAAATATAGAACATTGTAGTAGGTAAACTAAGTTAGGATATAAGTAAGGATTATCTTCCTATCATCTATTTATATAAATAAAAACTAAGTGCTGTTCGTTGCTAAATGCATAACTTAAGAACGGCTGAATCGATTTCTTTTTAAATGTTCTTAATAGACCGAGTAAGGGTTTTAGGGAAAATTGGAAAATTCGGGAAACAGTCAAGTGCTTTTTTCTAAGGAATTTTAATACGAACTCGAGACCATAACTCTCATTAATAGCTAGAGCAAAATAACGTTCGCCCCGATATCGATTATAGTCTTCACTAATGTTTTTATTTTTCTTAATTCTACGGTTAAAATACCTACATAATCATAATCAAAAAACCTAACAAAAAATATTCAATTAGAGGTTGATTGTTATGTAAGTAAGTAGTTAAGTAATGTAGTCACTTTTGCTTTTATACCTAGGTATAAGTACATCTTATCACATTATTGAAGTAGGTACCTATAACCCTAACAATAATTTTTGAAGTGAAACTTCTTTAGAGGCATTGTGATTGAGAGTGAAAAAAATGTAAGTGTCAAAAATGTAACGCCGAGTGTCAAAAATGTAACGCCGAGTGTCAAAAATGTAACGCCGAATGTCAAAAAAAAAGGCAAAAAAAAAGAAAAAATATGTGTCAGCTGATGACAAAACCGACAGCCGCTAGCAACTTAATGAAGCTTATCAGCGCAATAACCTACTCTATATTGGCTCAGAATTAAAGTCGAAAATGCTATTTTTTTTTTCGATTGAAAGGGAAATTTATTTTAAACAATAATAAAAAAAATATTTCATTTATTAATTATTAGTGCTAATTTTCAAAAAGTTTTTGGAATACAAATATGTATTCTGAATAAAAATGTTCCACATGCACCTATTTTGTGGATAATTTATTTTTGATATTAATTTTTCTTAATGTAATTTTTAGTTTGTTAGTGTAATTTATTTTTGACATTAAATTATACTAATAAAATGCAGGAGGAATATTTTTATTTCAATTACTTTTCGGAAGAAATACTAATGTCAAATTTTGCAGGCATATTTGAAAATGCTCTTTTAACTAAAATAAAATTTTTTTTGAAGTAATTTGTAATTGAGTTGTTAGTATAAATTATTTTATTAAATTCCATTAATGCAATGCATGTAGAATATTTTTATTCCAATTCATTTTCAGAAGTACTAATACTTAAACATGAAATTTTTCAGGCATATTTAAAAAGTTATTTTAGGTTAAACTTTTCGGGCAACAAAAAGAAAACATGATTTAAGCCACGCTGCTGTTTTTTCATACGTTATTGTCGCTAATAATATAGTTGTAACCGGAATTGTGTTTACAGCTTACTAGGTGTCTACATTAGCGTATTTTTCCTGCATGCGATTTTGCTCTTTAAAAATAATAGTGTATTATACAAAATCCAAAATCGCTGCAAAATACGCATGCTGATTTTGAATAATTTTTCAGCATGCGTATTTTTTGACATTTCTCACAAATTTTGCTTTTTTTTATTAATTTGACATTTAAGTCAAGTAAAATGGTACAATTTGGAAAAATGTATAAAAATCGCATGCTTTAAATCTAACCCAGTGGCATATTGAGCACACATGAATACTAATAAATGAAACAGAAAAAATAGAATACATTCATAAATACGCGCGATTCTAAATCGCTAATGTAGACAGCCCGTTAAAATATAGTAGAAATCATCTGGCAATCAGTGTTGCCAAGCAGCCATAATTCTAGCCATTTTGAAATAATTTAAAAGCCATTATGCCACTAAACTTTTTGAGCTTAAAAAGTATTTTAGAATTTTTAAATATTTTTATATCTAAGTCGCTGGTTTTTTTTTAACAAATCTCTCGTACACCTTCAATCATTAAGATAACAGGAATAAAGTATTTTATTTGTGCTAAAATTTTTAACATAAGGAATATCTAAGTAGGTATATACCTAATAGCTACATGTATCATTTAAAATAAAAAACCCCCTAGTCCCAGAACAAAAAAAAACAGAAAAATGGAGTCCTAAAATTGATTTCAATGAAATCGAGTAGTTACACCTTACAATTTTTGGTACTTTTCCGTTAGCCGGGCACAAATGTACGGCGCAAAAAATTGTGAATCAAGACACAAAACGAAGTAGAAATGTTACCGAAAACTTATGGTCATTTAAAATGAATAGTTTTTTCCCTAGGGCACTTTTTTTCTTTTTTTTTTTTTCTTGGCGCGATTGTTAAATCATTCGAAATTTCTTCGCGAATTGCATAAAAATTTACGAAACCTTAAAAAAAAAATTATAAAGAAAATATCTACCTACCTATATGAAAATAAACATGCCTATCTACCTAAAGTCTATTTCTGAAAATTGGCAGTCTCAGACCCAGAACATTGACTAAACTGTCCAGTCGAAGTCTAATTCAACTTTGAATTTTATTTTGTGAATTACATGAGACTACATAGACCGAGCCGACTATCCATTAACTAGTTTAAAAAAAATGGATAAAAAAATTATGATTCATAAAAATGAGATTTTCGTAAATTGAAAGTTGAATGATACTAACGTAACTTACTTGGAAGGAGACGAGGGGGATTATTAAAGTGAAGCTCGTCTTGCCATAAACAGAAACATGTTATTAAAAAAAAAATTCTAGTCCTTTTTTTTTTCTTATTTTATTATAAAAATTTAATCTTTACATCCTTACCAAGAACCAATTTAAATCCAACCAACTATATGCAACAAAACCTTTCAAAAATTTTTTATAATAATTTTCTATTTTTTTAAATTTGATGTACAAAATATGACGTATGTAGGTATGTAATGTAGTTGATATCAGACAGCGAAGTCGATGACTTTTACCGACCACTCACTGCTAAAAGAAAATTACCAACGACCGCAACTGGAGCGACTCAAATCGGTTCTAAAAAAATTTAAAAACAATTTTTTTTTCACTTTATTGACTGCTTTGACAACCTATTTATTTACATTTTTTTCACCCATGGCCGTAAGTATGTGCTATTTTTCGCCATTGGAGGCACTATTTGAATATTTAACTAAGTATGACTCTTTTGTTTACATTTTTTTTCACCCATAAGTATGTGCCTTTTTTCGCCATAGGAGTCGCTATTTAAAGATTTAAATAAGTGAATTTTTATAGAAAAATTTCACGGCCGATTGCAGGTGATTTTTGGGGTCGATGGCGACCAATTCATTTTTTGCCAATTTTTTCGACGACCGTTTGTGTTTGACCGACTGAAGTCAGCGACTTCAAGCTCTGGTTGATATCTAGAATGGCGCCGTGACATTTGTCCGCGGGACATTTGTCCGCGATGAAATTTGTATGGAAAACTTCGCGGACAAATGTCATTTTGCAAAATGTCATTTGTCCGCGATTGTAAAATGACATTTGTCCGCCGCGGACAAATGTCCCAAAATTAGCGGACAAATGACATTTTGCAAAATGACATTTGTCCGCGATTGAATTTTCTAACTTTAGCGGACAAATGTCATTTTGCAAAATGTCATTTGTCCGCGATTGATTTTTCGAATTTTTAGCGGACAAATGTCATTTTGCAAAATGTCATTTGTCCGCGATTGAAATTTTTAATTTTTAGCGGACAAATGTCATTTTGCAAAATGTCATTTGTCCGCGATTGATTTTTCAGTTTTTTTAGCGGACAAATGTCATTTTGCAAAATGTCATTTGTCCGCGATTGATTTTTCAATTTTGGAGATACTGCAGATTACGTGAACCACTCAGAATCGTCTGAAGCTTGGAAAAGGGAAGAGGGGTAGAGTCCCTCCAAATTGTTCATACATTTTGTATATGCAATTTTTTTTTTTTTGCCCGATTTGCCCCTTAAAGAGAGGGTGGTGGGGGGCGGCGGGCGGGCGGGTGGACTGGTGGTTGGTCAGTGGGATTTGCGGCTAACGCCGCAAATCCCACTGACCAACCACCAGTCCACCCGCCCGCCCGCCGCCCGCCGCCCGCCGCCCGCCCGCCGCCCCCCACCACCCTCTCTTGTTGTGCCGATTCTGTCATTTTCCAAAATGTCATTTGTCCGCGATTGCTTTTTTTAATTTTTAGCGGACAAATGTCATTTTGCAAAATGTCATTTGTCCGCGATTGATTTTTTAACTTTTTAGCGGACAAATGTCATTTTGCAAAATGTCATTTGTCCGCGATTGATTTTTCAGAGTTTTAGCGGACAAATGTCATTTTGCAAAATGTCATTTGTCCGCGATTAATTTTTATCGCGGACAAATGACATTTTGGAAAATGTCATTTGTCCGCGGCGGACAAAAGACATTTTGAATCGCGGACAAATGTCATTTTTATGTCCGCGATACAAAAACAAATCGCGGACAAATGTCCCGCGGACAAATGTCCAACCCCCATCTAGAATACATAATGTTATAAGCTGTCTAAACTTCGGATTTATAAATAATTGTTGAGTTAAAGGAGGTTTATCATACAAAAAATTTAGTTGTTTTAAAGTTGAGTTATACCTTGTTTACACTTCATGTTAGAAAGAGGTTTTTTCTCCAACCTATGTTCGTTTTGTGTTGGTTCATATAAAAAATTATCAAAAGTAACCTAGTTGAACAACTAGGTTCTTTAAAACCTAGTTAAATTTACGCCCCTGGTATAATCAAAATTTAGGGATTTGTAAGGGAAATATAGCATCCTGTATCCGTAGCAAATGAATATTGACAAAAAATGTCAATAAAAATGTTATTAATTGTGTCAAATTAAAATTAAAAATAAAAATAAAAATAAATAACAATCAAAATTTTTTTTTTTTTCACTTTATTTTTTTCTTTTTATTTTTTCAAACGTCAAATCTAACACCAATTAGGTGTAAACGCCTGTTTTCTAACATAGGTTAAATGAAGGTTTAACCTATTTCTAACCTGAAGTGTAAACAAGGTATTAAATATGAGTTAAATCAGGTTCACCTGATAAATTAAATGAATATGTCCTGATATGTTATGATTACGTCAAAAAATTATCGGTTGGGCATGTACGTTTGAATGATTAACTAGGTGTCTACATTAGCGTATTCGTGTATCTTTATACAAAATCCAAAATCGCAGCAAAATACGCATGCTGATTTTGAATAATTTTTCAGCATGCGTATTTTTTGACATTTCTCACAATTTTTTTTTTTTTTTATTAATTTGACATTTAAATCAAGTAAAATGGTACAATTTGGAAAAATGTATAAAAATCGCATGCTGTAAATCTAACCCAGTGGCATATTGAGCAAACACAAATACTAATAAATGAAACAGAAAAAATACAATACATTCATAAATACGCGCGATTCTAAATCGCTAATGTAGACAGCCCGTAAAAAAGGGAGTACCTACAGTTACGGTAACCGTAACTTATTTTTTTTTTTTAACAGCTACGGTTAACGTAACTTATTTTTTTTTAACAGTTACGGTTAACGTAACTTATTTTTTTTTTTAAGTTACGGCAACCGTAACTTTTAGGTAATGCTTAAAGTTGCGGCAATTTTTTTTTTTTCGAAAAAAAAAAATTTATTTTTCTTTTTTTTCTTATTTTTTTGGCTTAACCCTTTCTTCGGGATTCGAACCTCGTTCTTCAGCATTTAATTCTACTACTCTACCTCTCGGCTACAGTATTAAAATTTTAAACGTGTACAAAATAGAAAATATAAATTATGTGCACATGTGAAAGTTATTGACAAGTAAAAACCTTACATCGTCATACAAAAAATGCAAGAATAGTAAAACCTTACATCGTTATACAAAAATACAAAAATAGTTTTAAAAGCGCGAAGCGCCAAAGCAAAAACAAAAAAAAAAAAAAAGAAGCCCTAGCGGGTTTGGGGGAGGCGGCGGTCGTCTCCCATTCAGCATAACAACTTTTTATTTAAAAAAAGCCATAATGCTCAAAAAAAACTTTGCCGTTTTCTACAGGATTACGGTTGCCGTAACTCTCAAAAAAAAAAAGAGTTACGTTTGCCGTAACTTTAAACAATTTTCAACAGGATTACGGTTGCCGTAACTCTAAAAATAAAAAAAGAGTTACGTTTGCCGTAACTTTAGTCAATTTTCAACAGGATTACGGTTGCCGTAACTCTAAGAATAAAAAAAGAGTTACGTTTGCCGTAACTGTAGACGCTCCCATTAAAAAAAGAAAAAACAAAATGGCTAAAAAAAACTTAAAAATAATTTTTTTTTTTTTGTTTATAATTTTTATTTTTCGAATTTTAATTTTAAATTAATTAATTCACTTATAGAATTATTTTATATCATTTTTTAATTATTTTTGATTAAATTTTATTCACTAATTTTTATTTAGAAAATTAACAAAAAAAATAAAAATAAAAAAACAACAAAATTGACCCGGGTTAAAAAAAATCATGGTGTGAACAGCAATTTTCAATTGAGGGATAACCTGATTTAATTCATGAATAAAATTCTTAGTTTGGAAAGCCTATTAAGGAAGAAAAAATTAAGGTATTGAAATGAAACAACGTATTCTCATTCTTTAGCACGCAAAATACATTAATGTCAAATTGAAAAAAAAAAAAAAACAAGAACATGTTCTTGCAATTGCGAAAACATGTTCCTATTAAAGGATGGGTTGAGTAATTTTTACAAATATTTCGTGAGGCAATATGCAGAAGCCGTTAATGTTCACTGGGGTATTATTTTCGACGTAGACTTTGAAAATTTTTTGTTGTGTTTATTTGTAAACAAATAAAAAAAATGTTGTTATTGTTTTTTATTTTGAATTTGAATTGAATTTGTAGGTATATTGTATTGTTTACTTTTGTTTTTAAACTTGAGAAAAAAAACAGGTGATATCTGTTTTGTGAAACACATTAAGCGCGCTTTACACAATGGCTAAATTTGTAATCTTTTAATTTTTTTTAGTCAAACTAAAACAACAACAAACAAGTGAAAGAAGTAGACAGAAATTTCATTATTTTTTTCCTTTTATAGTAAAATGGAGCACAAAACATAAACAAATTTTATAGCAAATTTACGTGCGGGTTACACTTGCTGAAAAAAAATCATGATAATGATTTTTTTTAATGTAGTGTGAAATTTTTATGAGTCAAAAATCATGCTGGCTTTGATTTTAATCTTGATTTTTTTCTGTCACTGTACCAATAAAATACAATTTTTTACAATTTTCACCTTAAAATTGGTTAAAAGATATAATTAAAAAGTTTAAAAAAGTTCTATAAAAAATTAAAAAAAATGTTTTCTTTAAATAACGAACAACAAAGAAAAATAAGCCAGACATCATATCAGCAAAAAAATTATTGAGAAAAGTTCTTCTCTCTAAAGTTTTATCTGATGAGAAACTTGAATTTGAGGCTCAAAAACGTAGAAGAGAGAGAAAAATGTGGGTAAATCCGTTTTTGTCAAAACGGCATATTTTTAATGTTGAGGAGACTCTTCTTAGAGATTTGATGTGGGGTGAAAACCAAAACTTTCAAAATTTCACCCGTCTATTACTAGATCAATTCGAGGATATTTTAATAAAAGTAAGTATAAATAGATACAAGTGCATCAAAATATGATATTAAGTTTTTCATATAAGATATATAATTTTTTGAAATTAATTTTTTAGATCGGTCCAGAAATAGAAAAAAAAGACACGAAGGTGTGATTGGCCATAGCCCATAACACCTAGAGTGAAATTAGCCGTCACGTTAAGGTTCCCAACTTCAGGCGACTCATATAGATCGTTAGAGGCGTCGTCGAGAATTTCAAGAAGTACCATCTCATTATTTGTCATCTGATTATTATATCATCTGAAATAAAAACAAGTTAAAAACTTTTGAAATCGAAAGAAATAACGTTTATGGAGCTTGGACTTCATGTTCCAGAGGCATTCGTGCTCCCTGTATAAATTTATAAATTTTAATATTTCTTCCTTATAAAATTTTTTCGACATGATTTTTCTATTTTCTCTCTTTTTACTAAGTTCTTAGTTTTTATAAACTTCACCTTTTTCAATAAAATATCTTGTTTTTTAAAGTAAGTTATTTTATTTATTTAATAAATAATTCACATAAATTTTTTTAAATTTCAACATTCGCACATACATTTCGCACATACATTCAAAAAAAATCATGATCATGATTTTTTTTCAGCAAGTGTAACCCCCAGGTTAGAAATAAATGGACAACTCAATAATAATTGGCAGAAACTATAAAATTCAAACTATGCCATAAATTTTATTTACGACCCTAGAAAAAAAAAGACATAAACTATAAAAAAAGATGAACTAGTTCATCTTTTTTTTTTTGGTGTCTTTTCCTATAAAAAAAGATTACAAAAAAAGACACCAAAAAAAAAAAAGAATACGTTGTTTGATCTTTTTTTTTAGCCATTGTGTAAATCGGGCATTAATGCAGTGGTTAGACTAGAGTAAAAACTAGTCTTAACTATTTACAATTGTATGAGTTTTTTATTTGTATGTGATGTAATTATTCTCCACTGGCTTAACTATAGTTAAAACTATTTACAAACTATTTTATTATTTTACTTCACTTTTTAGTTTTTGTTTATATTTCAAAAAAAAAAAGTATTTCATTTGACAAGTAATACTTTAGATTCAGAATATTTTTAGTTAAAACTATTAGTTATAACCAGAGTTCCTGATTTTATCATTAAAGATAATTTATTAAATTATCTTATCTCTAATTTGTCTTTATGCGGAGAATTTATGGACAATTTAAAGAAAAAATAAAGAAAAAGAAAAATTAAAAAATTTTTATCTTTAATTTGTTTTTATGCGGAGAATTTATGGAGAATTTAAAAGAAAAAATAAAGAAAAAGAAAAAATGTACATAAAAATTCTACAGATCAAAAGAAAACGATAAACTATTCGTTAATTTATCGTAAGGGACGAAGAACAGATTATCAATTCAGAGATTACAAATGAGAAATAGGTACTCATTTTTCAACACAACGAAAAAATAATGTGTATAAAAAATCATTTTTTCTTTATGTTCTTTATTTGTGTGTGTTTGTTTATATTTGTGTGAACAAAAAATGTTTATTTACTTTTCTCTTATTCAAAAAACCTGTGCATAGGTACACATTTTTTTGCTTCTTTTTCTTTATATTATCTTTAAATTATAATTTAAATTCTCCTTAGATATTTTATAGAAAACTTAGCAATTTTTTCTTATTTTTTATCTTTTGCGTTATTTTATCTTTATATTATCTTGACTTAAAACCAAAACAAAATTATTTTTTCGTTTATTTTTTCTTTGTTTTATCCTCTCTTTTAAAAATTTGTTTATAAATTCACAATTTTTTCTCTATCCCTTGAAATTTTAATATTATTTTATCTTTATCTTTGAGAGAAAAGAAAAAATAAGCTTTAAATTATCTTTTCCTTGTCCGATCTTTTTCTTTGAAGATAAAAAAATGGAACTCTGGTTATAACTATTTCAAAATTTTATTTTTTTATACAATTTTTCACACATACATTCAAAAAACATTTTAGTTATAACTAGTTTTTAGTCTCGTCTAACCCCCAAGTAAGGTAGTCTGTTCGGTCGATTTTAAAAACATGTTTTTGTGCTCAAGAACATGTTTTTCGAGTTTAGTTTGTCAAAGGCATTTGACTGACTCAACTCGAAAAACATGTTCTTGAGCACAAAAACATGTTTTCATAATAGACCGAACAGACTACCTTTAATGTGTTTCACAAAACAGATAAACACCTGTTTTTTTTTTTCTCAAGTTTAAAAACAAAAGTAAACAATACAATATACCTACAAATTCAATTCAAATTCAAAATAAAAAACAGTAACAAACTTTTTTTTCATTTGTTTACAAATAAATACGACATAAAATTTTCAAAGTCAACGTCAAAAATGATACCCCTTAAAAACAACATGTTTTCGCAAGAACATGTTCTTGTTTTTGTTTTTTTTACTATGGGAAAAATACTTCAAAAACATAAAAGGAACATGTTTTTGAACAAGAACATGTTAAGCTTGTTTACACTTCGCTAATTTAACATGTTCGGACAACGAACATGTTCCGTTGGTGTTTTTGATGTAGTTTTTTCATAGTAAAAAAATTAAAACAGAAACACGTTCTTCAACATGTTTCTACAAAAACATGTTAATTTTCAGGGATGAACGAGTAATTTTTGAATAATATTTTGTTAGGCAAAATTCAGTATGCATTCATTTTTACTTGGTATGTCATTTTTGACTTTGCAATTTTATAAAGGTGGAGATACACTCAAGATAAATGACGCGCGAGTTCTTAACCTTGACACAACTTCATATATTTTAACTTTTTTGGGCGCATCAGTTTCTTTGAGCCTATCTCCAGTATTATTTGAAATTTTTTATCTGACAGAGCTAAACATGTTAACATACGAAAAACATCGTCTGAACGGTCGATTTTCAAAGACGTTTAACTCCTTTCGAACATGTTAAATTAGCGAAGTGTGAACAAGGCATTATTAATTGTATCAGTTTGTCCCAGGCAAATGAATATGTTCTCACGTAAAAAAATTATCGGTTGGGCATGTGCGTTGGAATAATTAAAAAAAGACAAAATAAAATGCTAAAAAAAAGCATAAAAATAAAAAAAAATAAAAAATTTATTTTTTATTTTTCGAATTTTAATTTTAAATTAATTAATTTACTTATAGAATTTTTTTATATAATTTTTAAATTATTTTTGATTAAATTTTATGCACTAATTTTTATTTAGGTATTTAAAAAAAAAAATAAAAATAAAAAAACAACAAAATTAACCCTGGTCAAAAAAAATCATGATGTGAACAGTAATTTTCAATTGAGGGATAACCTGATTTAGTTCCAAGTATGGAAAGCCTATAAAGCGACAAAATACTGAAGGATAGAATCCTCGCAATGTCATTTTTGACCGCTAAAAAAACAATACATTTGTATTTGACATATTTGACAAATGATTAATGATTAAAAATTTTTATTTTAATTTTCAGAGTAAAAAAAAATTTAGTGAATGGCTTCGATAAAAGAAACGCTTGAATTTATGAGATTTACAAAAAAATATAAAATTAATTTAAAAATATTTAAATAATAAAATTTTGATTTTGATTTTTTAAAATTAAAAAAAAAAAAAAATTATAAAATATTGAATTTTTTTTTTGTTAAAATTTTAATAAATTTATTTTATTTCTAATTATTCGTCGTCTGTGTAGTGTTGTCAGAATTTTTTTTTTTTTTTTTTTTATAGGTTTTTGGTTAGTTGGTGAAGAGAAAGAAAATTTTTTTTGAAAACATGGACGATTGGGGTACAAAGATTTTTCTTCTTTTAATATTTTTACTACTAAAACTACTAAATTTGAAAAAAAAAAAAAAAAAACTTTAATATGTTTTTTTTTAACAAATTTCAGAGAGTCTAGCAGAGGAAGAAAATGTCATAGCTCCAAAAATCAAAGCAGATATTAATAAATGGGAAGGTGAAGATGTTGACGAAGATGTGAAGGTATAAATATTTTTCACACTGTCCTTCGAGACTAAAAATAAAGTTTTTTTTTTTTAATTTTGTAATAATTTTTTTTGATTGTTAATTACCTGTGTCACAAAAAAATTGGTAGGCAAGTTAGGTATTATGGCAAACTTATATTCTAAGTTTTTGTTTAAATTTTAAGTAAATTTGATTTAAGATACCCATGTAGGTAGGTAAACTTACCCAGGTTAAGTAACAATTTATTTTTAATATTAAAAGAGTGAAAGCTTTGCCCACGTGTTAAATTTTTTTTTTCAATTGTCTTATTTTGATATGTAGTTTTGATTTGTTAGATACCCCCCTCCAATCCAAAATAAATTCGTAAATCTACTGTAAAACATGGTTTTTCGAATTTTATTTTTTTTCAATATTTTTTTTTTTGACACGTATGAATAAACTAAAAAAAAAAAAAAAAACTTCATCAAAACAATAATAATGACTAAGCAACTATCCTTAAGTCCAACTAAACTACCTGAACAAACATATTGAATTATGAATAGGTAGGTGGTACCTATCTATATTGCTGGGCAAATTAATAAAACCGAACTCAATTTTTCTTCGATTTCCTGACGATTTCCTTAATTTCAAAATCTTTTTTACAAAATTCTTAGTTTCAAAATCCTTAAATACAAAATCCTTGATGACAAAATCTTTGAATTAAAAAAAAAAACTTAAGAAAACTGTAAAAATGTTATCTTTGTTATCAAAATCTTTAGGTAAATACCAAAATCCTTTCTTTTTTTTTTTATCTTATTTACGGAATCTTTATTTACATACAAAATCATTAATTTCAAAATCTTACATAAGGGGTGGCCAAACGATCGATCGCGATCGACTGGTCGATCTTCAGATGTTGTATGGTCGATCGCCAGGAACAAGTTCGAATTTAATTCTTGATCTTCAGAGAAAACACAGAGCTATTAATGAATTATTAAGCTCAATCAATCGAAACTATTATTTCTGAAATCACAGCTGTAAACGAAAGTATTAAAAAAACTTCACATTTAGAAGTAAATGATAAAATTTTGAACCTTAATAGTACAATTTCGATGAATAAATTCCAGACTTATTAAAGGTTTTTTTTTTCAAAATATAATAATAAAACTAGGAAACGAAATTTGATATTTTTATAAAAGGAAGAACTTCTGAAAATATATACATAGGTCGATTAAGAAATGACGTCCAAATGTGCAAAACAGGTCCATCATGAAAAATTTTAAAGTTTAAGAGTAATTGTTTCAATAGATGTTTAAAAATTAAAAAAAAAAAAAAAGTAATATTAATTTTTCAAGTCGATCTTGAATTCAATTTTCAGTTTGGGTCGAACTTTATCAATAAAAGTCTGGCCACGTTTGAATTATATAATAACCGTGTTTTGGAACAACCGGAAAATATCTGAGTCCTCAGGATTAAGGACAAATTATAAAAGCGAAATGTTCATTGAAATATGAAATAGTTTATAACTACTATAGCAAAGAAAATAGAATTAACGTCAAAAATTAAAAAAAAAACTTAAAAATTAAGAAGATATAAGTTTTTAATATTTAAAAAAAAAAAATTAAGATTTTTATTATTTTTTACTGGAAAATCTGAGAAGTCTACAAAAAATATTTTTTTTCTCTAATTTTAGTTTTAAGCATTTTTTTCTTAAGGACATAAAAGTTGTATAAAGAGTGCTTTAAATGAGAAAAATATAAAGCTTAAGAAAACTGTAAAAAAATTGAACAACAAGAATGATGATAATTTCAGACTGCAAAATAAGATATCAAGCTCGGCAGCTACTAGTTGGTATTTTACTTGGACTCAATTTGGATCCTTTAATTTGACATTATCGCAATAAAAACGATTTATTTTTATAATCATTATTTAAATAGAACTTGTTATAAATTCAAAAATGTAAAATATGGAATATTATCGGCATTATATATCAATATATCATTATACATACATACATAATTATATCTTTTTGGCATTAGTTTTAGGTATATTACATGAAATAAATACATAGTAAGTGGGAATATGAAAATTATAAAGCATAGCAATATTAAAAATTATGATTCATAATGTTGATTATTAATACTACAAATGGATAGGTGACTTAAAGTCAAGTGACATAAAGTCAAGTGACCTTATGTCCATTTCATAACGACGTAAAGTCAATTGACATTATGTCGTTTATGAAATAGACATAAAATCAAAGTTAAAAAAGACATAAAATCACTTCATCCAAAAATGAAAACGACACAATGTCAAGTTTGCTCAAACAATAAGTGTTTTTTATTTTTATTATTTCTGAAGGTGTCAGGTCAATAAGGCGACGCCAGGAAATCACCTGATTGCAGTTTTTGCCGCATAAACATTAAGTCGAACAGGACTAAGTTTCTGATTCTTTGATAGATAGTCCATCATCATTCGCTACATCAGACGAGTCAAAACTTTCTTCGTGTAAGCGTGGGGATGTGTATATGCGACGCGTGCGCGCCCGGCGGCCTTTCGCGTGCCATCCGCCCGCCACGCAAGCCTTCCGCGTCAACCGAGCCCCGCCACGCAGCTTCTTATAACATTATTTTAATTTTTCGAACAATAATGTAGGTCATTGAAAATAAAATTACTGCACAAAAAATTTATACGTGGAAGTAAAGTTATTTTAATATTAAATTAATAATTTTGGTAGATTGACCTTATGTCTTTTTCCATTGAGAAAAATTGTGACTTAAGATCAAATTAAAAACAGACATAAAGTCAAGTGACCTTATGTCTATTGAGACTATTTTAGAAACTTACTTGACTTTAAGTCACCTACCCGATTAAAACTTATACTGAGAAAAATAATGGCATTATTTTGTCCCATAGACTGATTAGAACCCTCGTACCTTAGTTAAATCAATTTTGAATTTACTAAGTTTTTTGTAAAGATTATTTATTCAAATATATTTGTGTACAAGTTCAATTTAATCTTATAATTATTTCAAGTAAAATATAGTGTTTAATTAATTTTTATCTTCAATTTAATTCAATTTTTATCTTACTTTTATAACATAATTTTTATAAAAATTCATATGCATATTTAATTACAATACAAAGATCCTTAATCATTAATTGCAATTATTAATTTTTATTTTTTGTGCAAACCCATTTTTATTATTTTGTTTTCTTAAAAGTGAGAGTGCGTTCCCAAATTGAGACTATTTTAGAAACTGAAAAATTATTTTAATTTCTAGAATTTCTAGTTTTGGAACGACACGATTTCACAGCTGTTATTTTACAATTATTTTACAAATGAAGATTTTTTGACGTAAAAATCGTTCCAAATGATATTTTAATTTTTAAAAATCTGCAAAGGGAATTTCTCATAACAACTCAGTTTATAATAGGTTTACTTTTAAGTGCACCTCATTTAAAAAAAAAAAAAAAAAAAATGGAAAATTTAAAATTTAAGCAGACGTTGCAGATGACTAAATGTCAAGACTATTTCAATTTCTAAAAAAGAGCAACTTTCTTTAGCAAAAAACGGATATTTCATGATTTAAAATAGTCTCAGTTTGGGAACGCACTCTGAGGCTCACGGGAAAGTAACCTATAGTATAAACTGAGATTGTTATGGGAAATTTAAAATTTCCTTTTGCAGATTTTTAAAAAATATAATAGAAATTCCGAACTATTTTTACGTCAAAAAATCTTCATTTATAAAATAACAGCTGTTAAATCGTGACATTCCAAAACTAGAAATCCTAGAAATTACAATAATATTTCATTTTCTAAAATAGTTGTTAGTTTTGGAACGGACTCTTTGTCATACCAAAATTCGAAATGCCAGAAATTAATAGTGCGTTCCCAAACTTAGGCTATTTTAAATTATGGAATATCCCTTTTTTGCTAAAGAAAATTGCCTTTTTTAGAAATTGAAATAGTCTTGACATTTAATCTGTATGATCTACAACGTCTGCTTAAATTTCCATATTAGCAGCTTACATTGCGGATATTTTTCACATTCATTAAACAATGATACATTCTAATTTTAATTATATTTGCAAAATTTTATTTGTTTAAATTTTATTATTTCAGGATAGCTGGGAAGATGAAGACGAGAAAAAAGATGAAGAAAAAATAGAAGCACAACGAACACCATCAAAGTCAAAACCAAAAAAATTGAATGAAAAAGAGGTGGTTATAAATGTTTGTGGCATCTTATATCCGTATTATGAAAATCTTTAGTGTTTCGATTTTATTTTTTTATGTTACAGCGAAAGCAATTAGAATTAGAAGAAAAATTAGAAGAAGAAGAACGATTAGCTAAAATGACACCAGAAGAAAAATTATCCGAAAAAATAAGATTGCAGAATATTGAAAAAGAATCTGATTTGAAAAATGCTTTAGACACTTTTGGTATTACAGAACCTTTAACTGGTTTAGATGCTATGAACCCCACTACTAAAGATGAATTTAGGGACTTCGCTGAAACATTATCAAGTAAAATTACTGAATATAAAAATGATGAATGTTACCCAGTATTCGTTGAAGATTTAATTCGTAATATAAGTGCTTCATGTAAGTTAATTGTAATGCAATAACGCGACTTTCAGAAAGAGGGAGTGGACTTCTTTTTACGTATAAAAAGTATGGCGGATTAGGTTATTACGATTGAGACCGTAAATTTTCTGATAATAGATATTTTCTTATCAAATACGATCGTAAGAAATTTCAAACGTTAATATTTGAAATGGTGAGATTGTGAATTATAATTGTAAATATTTCACGATAATAATTTACGAATGGCTTACTTACTAGCGACCTGCACGAGTATATATTTTTTACTCGTATTTGGTTGAGTACTAGAATACATTTAAATTTATCGCTTCACTATGAATATTAAATACATTTAAAAAAAATATAAGGGTACATTTTTACTCAAAACAAAATATTTGAGTCAAATAGAATCGTAAATAAAATAACCTCAAATAATATTATTCATGAATTTACTACTCGTTAGAATTTTAAATTCGTAATTTATGATTTGTATTCGTAAATATTTTTGTGTATTCGTATAGTACTCGTAGTACTAGTAGTATAGAGAAAAAAAAAAGTGTGAATTTCAATGATAACTAATAAAAAGTTGTTAACAGTAGTTTAGTGCTATATGAAAATTAAAAAAAATGGAAGAAATTAATGAAAATCAATCAATTACCGAGTCAATTAGTGATATAAAATTAAAAATATTGTCAGGAGAGTACATTATTCTTGATATGCAAGGTAATGTGACGAGCAAAGCCTGGAATATTTTTGGAAGAATTAAAAATTCGAATGGGGATGACATAAAAGACGTAGTCGCTTGTAAAAAGTGTAAAATTGTCTGTACTTACAAGAATAAAAGTACTTCGAATTTACTGAAACATAAGTGCGTTATTATTTACAGTAGATTAGAAAAAGAAAAAGAAAATGTCTCTGTTGTTGTAGAAGCAGAAATAAAAAAACAATGTTTGATAGAATGCACAAAATGGGTGGTAAAAGATGCTAGACCTTTCAGTGCTGTTGGAAGTGATGGTTTCAAGCCACTAATACGTTTTTTTTTAAATATTGGTCATAAATACGGTCCTTTAGTTGATGTTAATCATCTACTTCCGCATCCAACAACAATTGGGAGAAACATAAAATTAGTGAAGGACAAATGTAATGATTTTTTAAAAGAAGAAATTTCGAAATTTACAAAATTTGGATTTTCTTTAACTTCTGACATTTGGACTGATAGTTATTCCAGAATCAATTATATATCGGTTACAATTCATTACATTAAAAATGGTGAGCTTTTAGAACGACTACTGGGAATGGTGCCAATGAATCATGATCGCAGCACAGGTAAGCTTATAATAATGTTATTCCTGCAACACAGCACCTTATGTAGCTATATTTCGTTTGAAAAATTATTAAAATCAATATTATATCGAAACAATTTTCCTTATATAAATGTATTAATTTACAGGTCAAAAAATTTTAGAAAAAATTACAAGGCTCTTACAAGACTATAATCTTTTATTAAAAAATTCTATAATAGTAACCGATCGGGGATCAAATATGATCAAAGCTTTTGAATTGCAAGAAAGAATTAATTGTTCTGATCATTTATTGCATAATATTGTTACAAAAACTATTGAAGATATATCCGAATTGTGTGAGTTAGAAGATTCATGTAAAAAACTATCAACTTATTTCAAGAAATCAAATTTACATCATCTTACAACTACCGCTATTAAAAATTATTGTCCAACCAGATGGAATTCATTCTTTTACCAAATCAAATCCATTGAAGATAACTGGAGTGCCATAAACAGTATTTTAAATGATCGAAATTTATTGAACAAATTAAATGCTATAAACCTAAATATCTTAAAAGAAATAACACAGTTGCTTCAAAATTTTGTTGACGTTTCTATTCAGCTTGAAGGAGCGAAATATCCCACTCTTCATCTTGTATATACATTTATAACTTTTTTGAAAAAAATTTGCGCAATAGATGATAATGATTTTGAATCCAATGTAATAGTTAGGCTCAAAAATAAATTAGTATTTTACATTGATACCATATGGGTACCAAATCTAAATATTTTCCACAAAATTGCATTATTTATGTTCCCCCCTACGAACCAATTAAAAATTTTTGATAACGATGAGAAAGCAGAAATTATTAATGAAATGAAATATTATTTAAAACAATTTTATGAAACTGACTTTTCATTTGGTGGGTTACATGAAGAAACTCCACAAAATATTATGAAATTTTTCGCTGATGTAATTGTCCATCCAAAAACCGTGACATTTTCAAATCAAATGGAATCTGAAATTAACATATATCAAAATACCAATATTATTCTTATTGAAAAGTTTGATGTTTTGCTTTGGTGGGAAAGCAACAAAAACCAATTTCCCATTTTGTACAAATTAAGTCAAAAAATATTTGCTACTCCTGCCACCAGCTCTTCTTCTGAGCGAATATTTTCTGCAGCTGGAAATCTTATTACAGATAAAAGATCTCGTCTAGACCCTGAAAGAGTTTGTGATATTATGTTTTTGAATAAAAATTTAAAATATTATGAAGAACATTTCGATTTGAAAAATTTATTCGAAGAAGAAAGCCTAAGCGACAAAAATAATAATTTATAGGTATAAAATCTTCAAATTTCGTTTTTATAATTTATAAATATTTTTTGCAGCAACTAGATATATTCTTACTAATTTGTGTTTTTTTTTTTTTTTTCAGAAAATCGAATTTTTATAACATTTAAATTCATAAATAAGATATTAAATATTTAAAAAATATTTTTTTATAAAGAAAATAAATTTTCAAATAAAGAACGATTTAAAAAGTATATAGCTATATAGTTTTCATTTTTCAATTTTGAATTCCAAAAAATGTATAAAAAATGAATTAGTCTAATTTAAACTTTATTTTGAACAAGTCCACGGTTTTTCATTTAATAAATAATACTCAAAAATTCAATCAATGCATTTCATACAATATTCAAATATTCACGAGTACTCGTAGTACTATGTGATATTTGTGAGTAAAATGTACATATTATTTATTTACAATGAATAAAAATGTTCTTAAATGAAAAGTACTCGAAATTTTTGTGAACAACTCATTATGTTTTGAGAGTATTATTATTGTGAATAAAATTTACTATGAATATTTTTTATTCGAGTGAATTTCTATATTTGTTTTATTTATAATGGATCCGTGCAGACCCATATTACTTACTTACGTTTTGTGTTGTAACGTGGAATTACGAAATCGGAATTTTGAATATTAAAAAACACCATAAAAATTTAATTTTAGAGCCCGGTCCCAAACTGAGACTATTTTAGAAACTGAAAATTTTTTTTAATTTCTAGAATTTCTAGTTTTGGAACGACACGATTTTACAGCTGTTATTTTACAATTACTTTACAAATTAAGATTTTTTGACGTAAAAATCGTTCCGAAATGATATTTTATTTTTTTTAAAAATCTGCAAAGGGAAATTTTAAATTTCCCATAACAATCTCAGTTTATAGGTATACTTTTAAGTGCACCTAATTTAAAAAAAAAAAAAAAACAAAAAATTGAAAATTTAAGCAGACGTTGCAGATGATACAGATTAAATGTCAAGTCTATTTCAATTTCTGAAAAAAAGGAATTTTCTATAGCAGAACAGGTATATTTTACGATTTAAAATAGTCTCAGTTTGGGAACGGGCTCTTAGTTTATCTTTGAATGAAAAAACAAAATTTTTTATGTTGTATTTCCATCATCTGCAATAGAATAATATATTGTTATAATATAGTGGTAGGTATGTATGTTTTAAATTTTTAATATGTAAAATAAAATTGTTTAATTTTTTAAAACTATTCCAAAACAAAAATTGGATTGTATGCATAGAAAATAATAAATGTGTATTCTAATATATTAGTTCTCAGCAGATAATTGTATTAAGAGGTCCACTTAAAAAAGTAAAAAATAGCGATTCAATTCGTTATGTAATTTTAATAGTAATGAATACTTAATTTTATATTTTTTTTTTTCCGTTTTTAGTGGGTGCTGCAGAACTGAAGAAAATTAAAATTACTATTGATAACTTACACTTAGAGAAACAAAAATATGAGAAGGAAAAAGAAAAAGCCAAAAAACCAACGAAGGGGAAATCAAAAATTAAGCTTCGCGTTGAAACGGATAATATGGTGGTAAGTTAATTATGATTAATAAATAATAAATTATAATATTCATATTATTAAAATATATTCCGAGCCCAGAACTCCTATTTAATTTAGTTTTTCAATTACAATTTTATTTGATTAAAACTTTTATTTTGACTGGAACTTCGAATATGTAGCGTACAAAAAAGTTCAAAAACGTTCAAAATAAAAAAATTATATTGTAATAAAAAATTTCAAATTTCGGTCTTTTAATTGTTTTTTTTTTTTTTTCAATTTGGGAACGCTCTGTAAGTCCAGTAGTAATAGTATATTGATTTCACTTCTTATTACAGTATAAATTCGTGTATGACTTTATTAAACTTTGCTTAGTTCATGAAGTTAGGTGAAATTTTCAATATAAAGCCTTATAAAATTTAATTGAATATTATATTTTATTTTAGTCAAGCAACGTTAACGATTATGGAGAAGGATATGATGAATATGATGACTTTATGTAAAATTAGAAATTTTTCTGAATTGCGTTTTCGTTAATTTTTTATTAATTAATTTTTAAACCAAACTTATTTTTTATAAAACTATTTTCTTGTTGAACAAAATACGCTGATTGAAACATTGAATAAAAGAAAAACAATGTATATTTTTAGAAAACAGAAAATCTAATAATAATGTTTTATTGTAAAAATTTCTTTTGCACACAGTTAAGTTTACAAAAAAAAAAGAAGTCATTGTAATTAAGAATTAAAAATAAAATTTATTAATACAGCCGCAATCTTACAGTTTTTTAATATTAAACTCATCAGTCATTTTCAAGAACTTTCGAATTGGATGTTTTGAATTTTGAAAATAATGTTAAAAAGCGAATTTTTAAAAATAATGCTATGAAATTGAAACGCTTTTATTGTCTGATGATCAGGCAGGCAGTCCAATATTTTTTTTATTTAAAAAAAAAAAAATTTATATAGGAACATCGAAATCAGCAAAAATTATTGAATTAAAAGAAGTCGTTTTGTAAATTCTTTTCACTTGAATATTTGTGAATATTATATAATTCACTTTTAAATTTTTAATACATGAAATAAAATTTATTTAGTATTATTGGTTTCGAATTTTATTAAAAATTAAATTTAGGCATTTTAATAACAGTATTATTTTATACAAAAGTTAATTAAAGTTATATTAAACTTATCAGTTAGAAATTTTTTTGGCCAAATTTATTTTGTAGACTCTTTGACAGACTTTTCAATCAAATGAAAATTAAATATTTGTTGCTAACTTCTTTTTTAAATTTCCATTTTTTGTACGTTGTGGCATATTTGGTCTAATTGGATTGCATTCAAAATTTATTTCTTATTTTCTTTCTGATCCACCCAATCCATTAAATGCTAAAGTAGAACTCTTTTTTAATTGTGTTGATTCAACCAATCTAGGTTTTTTGAATATGGAATACTTAAAAAGAGAAATACATAATTATGTATGTATATAATTCAAATGTGTAAATGTAAAGAAAAATTTCAACTGATCTTTTTATTAAAAAAAAATTATCGATTAATATTATCCTAAAAATTTAATTTTAGCGCATTTTATTTTTCTATAATATTATTTAATCATTTTAATAAATAATTTTGTTTAACGATTAGAATATTCAAGCACTAATGTTGATGTATATAAAGACATAATAAAATTATTTTACAGCGCAAAATTAAGTTTCCATGATATTTTCTCATAAAAAAATTAACCCAACATTAAAAAATACTGAAATAGATTCTGCATACCTGAGATTCTGATTTTTTTTTTTTAATAGCTCCAATACCGATTAAACGCTTTTGTTCATTAGATATCCCTAAGTTTAAGTTTTTTTCTTTTATTTTGTCATTAAAATTATCACGAATTTTCATTAAAGGTGACAAGCCAATACTGCTCGATTTTATGTTCAAATATGGTGATGATGATTCTTCAATTAATTTAATACGACGAAACTGAAAAAAATAAGTTTATAAACAAATATTTATAAACATTGAAATAAACAAAAGATGATGTTATAGAAATCAAATTTAGCATATTAGAAATGCCACAAATTTTGCATTGGTATTTTTGTATTTCAATTTATTTATCTAGTTCAGATCAAGCTCAATTCAAAAATACAAAAACAAAAACAATGGAAAAATGGTACAAAAAATTGTATTTAAAAAACTATAAATAGTGCCAACAGAATTTACAACACTACGAAGCAACGGTACTGAATTGTTTAAGAAAATTATTGTTAATGAAAAATTCGATAGATATTTTATAATTTCTTTAGTAATCTACTGTTCAACACACAATACGATTTATAAAATTTGGTTGAGTTTGCATAATAAGTTCAAGCTTTTCCAGACTTGATGAATTTTTCTGATGTTATCATAAGGAGCCGACTATTTTAAATGGTATCCACTTCAAATTGAAGTAACTAAAATAAAATTGAATTCTATTGAAATCAAAATGAATTTTCTTTTTATACAATAAAAAACGTTTTTAATAATAGACGTGAATTATGTAGCATTGAATAAATTATTTTAAAATTAAATTATTTAATATCATATTTGCAAATTAGAACCTTAGAGACTCTTCTAGAGAATAAAATATATTAACATACAGAAAAAATACATACAATTGATAGAGGCGACTGATTTTTATCATCAGATTCAATATTGTTAGTAGCGTCTGCAGTAGGATTATGCATTTTTATTGTATTTAAATTTTCGATGCTATTCTTCTTAAAAAGTTCATCACTTCTCTGCAATTGATTTTTTAAATTATAGTTCTCACTTTCTAATTCAGATATTTTCTCTTCTAATAGTTTCTTAGCATCACGTTCTTTTCTAAAATCATGATTAACATTACTTAAAGTATTTCTCATATTTTCTCGCTTTTGCTCGCAATGCCGCAGTTCTCTTTTTAATAAAATTACTGATGCGGCTAAAGACTGTGGGTGGCTTTCTTTGACTAAGTTCTCAACTTCAGGTAATGTGGACTTTAAAACAGCCTGCAACGAGCTATGCAATTCAATTTCCATCTTTAATTTTTTAATTTCTTTATTTTGATCATCAATTCTTTGCACATTATTTTCTAAAACGCATATCTGCAAAAAAAAAAATCAAATATATTTTTTGATAGTTATACCATAGATTAAAAATACAGAAAGATTTATAGCTTCATACAACATTTTTTCAGTCTTTTTTGTTATTTTTATGTGAAGGTGTTAGTAAAACTAAATAAAATTCTTTTCATACATTGATAATTATCACGTATTTTATTTTGTTTTACTAACAATTCACATAAAAATACTAAAAATAAGGGAGTGGCTACAGTTACGGCAACCGTAACTTAGTTTTTTTTTTTAACAGTTACGGTTAAAGTAACTTATTTTTTTTTTTAACGGTTACGGTTAACGTAACTTATTTTTTTTTTTAAAGTTACGGCAACCGTAACTTTTAGGTAATGCTTAAAGTTACGGCAATTTTTTTTTTTTTTTTTTTTCGAAAAAAAAAAAAAAATTTATTTAATTTTCTTTTTTTTTATTTTTTTCTTTTTTTTCTTTTTTTTTTTGTCTTAACCCTTTCTTCGGGATTCGAACCTCGTTCTTTAGCATTTCATTCTACCACTCTACCTCTCGGCTACAGTATTAAAATTATAAACGTGTACAAAATAGAAAATATAAATTATGTGTACATGTGAAAGTTATTGACAAGTAAAAACCTTACATCGTCATACAAAAAATGCAAGAATAGTAAAACCTTACATAGTTATACAAAAATACAAAAAAAAGAATTAAAAGCGCGAAGCGCCAAGGCAAAATAAAAAAAAAAAAAAAAGAAGCCCTAGGGGGTTTGGGGGAGGCGGCGGCCGTCCCCCATTCAGCATAACAACTTTTTATTTAAAAAAAAAGTCATAATGCTCAAAAAAAACTTTGCCGTAATCACTAAAAAAAAAAAAAAAGTTACGTCCGCCGTAACTTTAGACAATTTTCTACAGGATTACGGTTGCCGTAACTCTCAAAAAAAAAAAAAAGAGTTACGTTTGCCGTAACTTTAAACAATTTTCAACAGGATTACGGTTGCCGTAACTCAAAAAATAAAAAAAGAGTTACGTTTGCCGTAACTTTAGTCAATTTTCAACAGGATTACGGTTGCCGTAACTCTAAAAATAAAAAAAGAGTTACGTTTGCCGTAACTTTAGTCAATTTTGAACAGGATTACGGTTGCCGTAACTCTCAAAAAAAAAAAAAGAGTTACGTTTGCCGTAACTGTAGACGCTCCCTAAAAATAATGTTGTATGAAGCTAAGCATCTACGTGTATTCTTAATCTATGGTTATACGTAATTTATATTGTAATACATTAGGGAGTGGCTACAGTTACGGTAACCGTAACTTATTTTTTTTTTAACAGTTACGGTTAACGTAACTTATTTTTTTTTTTAACAGTTACGACAACCGTAACTTTTAGGTAATGCTAAAAGTTACGGCAATTTTTTTTTTTTGTCGAAAAAAAAAATTTTATTTAATTTTTTTTTTTTTCTTTTTTTTTTTGTCTTATCCCTTTCTTCGGAATTCGAACCTCGTTCTTTAGCATTTCATTCTACCACCCTACTCTACCTCTCGGCTACAGTATTAAAATTATAAATGTGTACAAAATAGAAAATATAAATTATGTGTACATGTGAAAGTTATTGGGAAGTAAAAACCTTACATCGTCCTACAAAAAAATGCAAGAATAGTAAGACCTTACATCGTTATACAAAAATACAAAAATAGTTTTAAAAGCGCGAAGCCCCAAAGCAAAATAAAAAAAAAAAAAAAAATAAGCCCTAGTGGGTTTGGGGGAGGCGGCGGCCGTCCCCCATTCAGCATAACAACTTTTTATTTAAAAAAAAAGTCATAAAGCTCAAAAAAACTTTGCCGTAATCACTAAAAAAAAACACACGAAGCAGTCATAGAACTGCCTACACAAGTTTATACTTAAAGATTTAAAATATGAAATAACAGTGGCTACAAATGATAAGCTGCTGAGTACAAAATGAAAATTAAAATATTTTACCCTCTACCAAAAAAACGCACAACGCGGTTAAAGAAGTATAAACTTCAAAAAAAATTTCGTATATTTTGCTCCAGCACGACCTAACCGTAGCTCCCCACCCAAAATTTTTTTTTCAGGTAATATTAATTTCACCGGAGCTACCTATTTTGAAAAAATAATTTTTCGTATATTTTGCTCCGGCACGACCTAACCGTAGCTCCCCACCCAAAAATTTTTTTTCAGGTAATATTAATTTCACCGGAGCTACCTATTTTGAAAAAAAAAAAAATGTTTTCGTATATTTTCCGTCGGCACGACCTAACCGGCTGGTAATCTTAGTTTCACCGGAGCTACCTATTTTGAAACAAAAAAAATGTTCGTATATTTTGCTCCGGCACGACCTAACTGTAGCTCCCCACCCAAAAAAATTTTTTCAGTTAATATTAATTTCACCGGAACTCCCTATTTAAAAAATTTCGTATATTTTGCTCCGGCACGACCTAACCGTAGCTCCCCACCCAAAATTTTTTTTCAGTTAATATTAATTCCACCGGAGCTCCCTATTTAAAAAAAAAAAAAATTCGTATATTTTGCTCCAGCACGACCTAACCGTAGCTCCTCACCCAAAAATTTTTTTTCAGGTAATATTAATTTCACCGGAGCTCCCTATTTAAAAAAAAAAAAATGTTTCGTATATTTTGCCCCGGCACGACCTACCGTAGCTCCCTACCCAAAAATTTTTTTGCCGGTAATATTAATTTCGACGGATCTACCCATTCGTATATTTTGCGTGGGCACGACCTAACCGTACCTCCCTGCCCAAAAATTTTTCGGCTGGTAATCTTAATTTCACCGGAACTACCTACATATTAAAAAAAAAAAAAATTTTTCGTATATTTTGCTCCGGCACGACCTAACCGTAGCTCCCCACCCAAAATTTTTTTTTCAGGTAATCTTAATTTCACCGGAGCTACCTATTTAAAAAAAAAAAAAATTTCGTATATTTTGCTCCGGCACGACCTAACCGTAGCTTTTTTGCTTGTAATATTGGGCCCTATATATACATATATTTGAAATTAAAAAATCTTGTTATTGGGAATCGAACCAGGCACCTTCAGACTTACAATCTGATGTTCTAGCCAGTAAGCCATATTGTCCATATGATTTTGGGTTTCTTAAATATAATAAAAAAATAAGTATTCTTATTCTAATTTTTCTGAGAAAAATGATGACGATTCTGAGAAAAATTCGATATGAAAATGGATTTTTACCCTCTACCAAAAATTATCAAACGCCGCTAAAGAAGTATAAACTTAAAAAAAAATATGCCCTAGGGGATTTGGGGGAGGCGGCGGCCGTCCCCCATTCAGCATAACAACTTGTTATTTAAAAAAAAAGTCATAAAGCTCAAAAAAACTTTGCCGTAATCACTAAAAAAAAAAAAAGTTACGTCCGCCGTAACTTTAGACAATTTTCAACAGGATTACGGTTGCCGTAACTCTAAAAAAAAAAGAGTTACGTTTGCCGTAACTTTAAACAATTTTCAACAGGATTACGGTTGCCGTAACTCTAAAAATAAAAAAAGAGTTACGTTTGCCGTAACTTTAGTCAATTTTCAACAGGATTACGGTTGCCGTAACTCTAAAAATAAAAAGAGTTACGTTTGCCGTAACTTTATCAATTTTCAATAGGATTACGGTTGCCGTAACTCTCAAAAAAAAAAAAAAAGAGTTACGTTTGCCGTAACTGTAGTCGCTCCCAATACATTATATAACTAGACATTGTTTGTTTTTCATAATAGATCAATATATTGTGAAACAACATAATAGAGATAGATATACCCAAAAACTTTTGCACTGAATACACAATAATTGTATTTGAAAAAGTATTTTATTCAAAAAGTAATTATATTTAAGAAGTACTGAATCTGAATGCAAGATTATTCTAATTGATAAAGTACTGAATACAAAGTAATTGTATTTGAAAATTACTGAATACCTTTTGTAAGTATATAAAAGTGTACTGAATACAAAATTATTATAATTGAAAAGTACTGAAATATATTAAAATTACGTGAGAGTGTTATAGGATTAGAAGTTTTTTTTGTTTTGAACGAACACTCTTTATTCAATGAAAAAAATTTAAATATTCCATTGAATTTTAGTACCAATTACGCCGCTGCCATTTAAATTAATGATTGTTAATACATATATGAATGAATCGCATTATTTTATTGCTGCATGAAAAAAAAAATAATTACTATTATTTAATTGTTTTTTAATTTATATTTGTTTATTTCAAGTACATTTATTTTGTATTCAGTTCTTGAATTATTTAAGAAAGTTAGAGTCTTGAGTATAGAAAGTATCTAATTAACACCAGGTTTTATGATAATCAATTTTTTAACTACCTAATTAAATAGAATAATTTTTTGGTACTTACTTGTTCCATCAATGTTTTCGTGGCAAACTGTTCCGATTTACGTTTTTTTTCTAATTCTTTAATTACAGTTTTACACTTTTTTTGGCTTTCCTTCAGATTTGTAATCTCCTCTTTAGCCATCTTCAATTCATTTTTAATATGCAGATCTTTTAATTTTAAGTCGTCAAGTTTATCTTGTAATGATCCTATATAACAAATTACATATACACAATTAAATTAATTAGTATCTTACAAGCAAGTAAATAGAATCACTTCTTTTTTTCTTTTTTTCTTTAAGTTTTCTTAAGTTTTGTATTTTTTCAGATAAAAGAACCCTTGATATAATTTTTTTGTCATTTAAAAAATAATAATATATAAAATATAAAAATAATAATATATAATAATTAAAATTTATGTAGATAATTTTAACACTTTGAATTTTGTCGCTACGATGAAATAAAGTGACGAAAATAGTCAAAACTAATGAAAAAATAGTCGTTCTCTTCCTATGTAGGTATATGCCTTTATAATTCATAATTTTCCCATAAATTTTGAGATTTATATATTTTAACAACAAAATACTTGGGGGAAGTTATCAAATATTATACTATAAAGTGAGGACGACTATTGTTGTGATTTTATTTATTTGCTCACAAAAAAAATAAAAGAATTTTCTTACCAGCATCAATATTACTTGAATCTAAATTACTTAAATTAAAATATACTTTTCTAACAGAGTTTAATAAACATTTATTTCGACATTGTGGACAAGTTTTTGATCTAAAATTAAATAAAAAGAAGAGTCACTTAGTATATAGGTAACTAGATAGGTACCTACCTCTATTTATGTAGGTACCTACCTACTAAAAAAAAAACTTTGACAATCAACATAATTTAATTTATTTTGAAGACTGGCAGTCACTAGAACTTGGTAATTTTATTTACTTCTTACCTTTCTAACCATTGGCATAGACAAGCATAATGAAAAAGGTGACCACATGGCGTTACATGAACATCACCTGAAACAAAATTTGTTTTCTTATGAGCAATGAAAAGAAATGAGGTAGGTAGTTACTTAGGTAGGTAGGTATCTGCATAGGAACTTAAAAAATCGAACTCCAGTAAAAATTCTAAAACTTCTTTATGAACCTCTCTACCTACGTATCTACCTACCTACCTACATTATAAAAAGGTGAAATTCTTGAGTACTTCATTTTTTTCCGAAAAGACTTCAAAACAACTTTCATTCTATAGTTGTGTTTTAATTGAGAAATTTAAGCTTTTCATTTAAGTATTACAATAAATTGAACTTACTAGATAGGTACCTAGTTTGCTTAGGCACGGACCTTCTAGCTTTAGATAGAATTGAATTAAAAAAATACTTACCCGCTGGGGTAAAAAGCTCAGCACATATAACACAAGTCAAATTCATAACAAATTCAGATGTAAATTTTAATAAGAGTCAAATATCACTAATATCAGTCGTTACTCGTTAAGAAATGGTTCTTCAAGAACAAAAAGCTTTGTACGGAAAATATTCTTCAATGCAGCCAGAAATTAGAATATTGTTGTTATGAACCAAATAGAATATCAGTCGCTGCACTTTTTTCTTAAACAATAGATCTTCTAGTCTAGGCAGTTTAACCGTCTGTCTGTTTTTTTGTTAAAAGTGTAAACCAAAGTGTAAACACAATTCGAGATACAAAGCTACGAAAGCTACAAACAGCTGTCAAAAAGAAACCATCTTTATATTTATGAATCAGACTGCGACGCCCGACGAGTTTTTGGCTGCGCCGACGCGCTTACAAAAAAAAATCAGCGGCGTGCGGCGTTACCGGCCGTGCTAAAAAAAAGCGAAAAAAAAAAGGAAAGAGCAAAAAAAAAAATAAAAATCAATGAAAAAAAAAAAAAAGAAAAAAAAAAATAAATAAATAAATAAATAAAAAAAAAACGAAAAAAAGAAAATTAACCAAAAAAATATTAGAAAAATTTTTAGCACGCCGATACAAAATATAAAAATGCGGCGCAAGGCGTACGCACTGAAATCTCGAAAAAAATGTTTTGCGGCGGCGAACAAAAAAATGGTTTGCGGCGGTCAGCGCACGGCGTATTTTCTTGTCGGCGTCTGTTATGAATTAAAGGCGGGTACAAGATAAATTTTATCTTTAAGGCCGGTATTCAACTGAAGATAAAGTACAAGATAAATTTTATCTTGAAAAGAAACATTATTGAGTGAGATAAAAATTGACACTAAATATATTTTGATAAAAACTACCTAAAGAATTTTATTTTTAATTTATTTACCTCCCAACCTTCATCCATTTTATTTAATTAATTTTACCAATTTTATTTTATTTTATTAAATTAAACTATTATTTTAATTTTAATATTTTTTACCAATTTCAGTTTAAAAATTATTTTAGTTTTCTGATTTTTGTTTGTTTTCTTCAAACAACAAACGTCAAATTCTTTTTACACGACCTAATGTCAAAATTTATCTTGAAAAGAATGTTCAAAACATTCTTTGCAAGATAAATTTTTGAAATAAAATTTATTTGAGTGAAAAAATTTTCATACAATTTTTACTCAGATAAATTTCCATTTATCTTCAGTTGGGTACCGATAAATTAAATTCACTCAACTTAAATTTATCTCAGATAAAATTTTATATGAAAAAGTTGATTTTATCTCCAGTTGAATACCGGCCTTTATGAGCAAATACCTTATGCCTTGTTCAGACAAGGACTAATGCCTTGTTCAGACAACGACTTAATCATGATTTCGTAATCATGATTTACGTAGATAATCATACTTTGAAAACGTGTGTGAACGCGATTATGAACGAAAACAAAAAAAGTAAACAACATGAAAGCAAACAAAATAAAAACATAAATATTATTTGCTACTCAAATTTTTTTTTGTTTTGTAAATAAAGAAAATATGTCAAAAATAAAAGTCAAAAATAACTAGGAATGAGTGGAAATGGGTAACATGGATGGTAAAAAACTATAAACTCATCCCTGAAATTTTTCATGATTTTCGATAATCATGATTTCCGATGACACTTTTTTTGTATGAGCAAATCATGGAAAAAAGAATGATAATCACAAAAAGTAAGATTATCATGATCAGAGTTCATTGTCTGAACAAGGCATAAATCATGATGATTTCGTAATCTTGATTTGCGTAGATAATCGGGGGTTGGACATTTGTCCGCGGGACATTTGTCCGCGATTTGTTTTAGTATCGCGGACATAAAAATGACATTTGTCTGCGATTCGAAATGTCTTTTGTCCGCCGCGGACAAATGACATTTTCCAAAATGTCATTTCTCCGCTAAAACTTTAAAAAATCAATCGCGGACAAATGACATTTTGCAAAATGATATTTGTCCGCTAAAAATTTAAAAAATCAATCGCGGACAAATGTCATTTTGCAAAATGTCATTTGTCCGCGATTGAATTTTCGCGGCGGACAAATGTCATTTTACAATCGCGGACAAATGACATTTTGCAAAATGACATTTGTCCGCGAAGTTTTCCATACAATTTTCATCGCGGACAAATGTCCCGCGGACAAATGTCACGTCGCCAGATAATCATCCTTTGAAAACCTGTGTGAACAGGATTATGAACGAAAACAAAAAAAGTAAACAACATAAAAACACACAAAATAAAAACATAAATATTTATGAAAATTATTTACTATTCAAATTTTTTTTGTTTTGTAAATATAGAAAATATGTCAAAAACAAAAGTCAAAAATACGTCAAAAATAAGTAGGAATGAGTGGAAATAGGTAATAAGCGAGCTCCACTTTTACTAACGGTTAGTTCTATATCTAATGCCTTGTTCAGACAACGACTTAATCATGATTTCGTAATCATGATTTACGTAGATAATCATACTTTGAAAACGTGTGTGAACGCGATTATGAACGAAAACAAAAAAAGTAAACAACATGAAAGCAAACAAAATAAAAACATAAATATTATTTGCTACTCAAATTTTTTTTTGTTTTGTAAATAAAGAAAATATGTCAAAAATAAAAGTCAAAAATAACTAGGAATGAGTGGAAATGGGTAACATGGATGGTAAAAAACTATAAACTCATCCCTGAAATTTTTCATGATTTTCGATAATCATGATTTCCGATGACACTTTTTTTGTATGAGCAAATCATGGAAAAAAGAATGATAATCACAAAAAGTAAGATTATCATGATCAGAGTTCATTGTCTGAACAAGGCATTACATTTAATAAATGCGTCCACACTATATTAATTTACGCTAGTTAAAAAAAATTGTAAACAAACAAAAATATTTAAAATTGAATTTTAAAAACAATAACAAAAACCACATTTATTTGAAATTGAAGAAAAATATTTAATAATTAGAAAAAAAAAATTAATAACAAATCTTAAAATAACAATGAAAATCGAAAAAAAAAATTAATAAAAAAAAAATATTGTATGGAATTATTTTTGTTTTTTTTTTTATTATTGGTTTTTATTTAGTTTGTTTACTTTTTTTGACCAAAAAAACTAAGACCTCTGAATTAACAAAAAACTCACGCAAACAACAAAAAACAACAATGTCAGATACCTCTAAATACAAAAAATTCGCTCCCAACCCTGAGTATGGACTAACTTTTTTGTAAAAGCTAGTTATTTTTTTCTTTTTTTTTGTATAGAACACGTTAGTTTATAGGTTAGTATATGGGTCCGTTCGAGCTAAATGTTAGTTTAAAGGTCTCAGTGGAGCTCGCTTATAACATGGGTGGTAAAAAACTGAAACTCATCCCTGAAATTTTTCATGATTTTCGATAATCATGATTTCCGATTACAATTTTTTTGTATGAGTGATAATCTCAAAAAGTAAGATTATCATGATCAGAGCTCATTGTCTGAACAAGAAATTTGTACAGCTTATAAGTAATTAATATGGAATTCGCATTATAGCTTTAAAACTTGCATAATGCTTATCCTACATTAAGAACTTGTATAAGTTTCTTTTTTTTCCATATAAAAAAATTAACATAAAAGAACTTGCGTATGCTCTTATTATGCAAGTTTCAAAAAACTCAAGTTGCCAACTTTTTTGCTTTTTTAGCACAAGTTTGTGCAAAGTCTCCTTATTTTGAATGTTGGCACTGTTTATTATTATTTATTATGGGAGTGGCTACAGTTACGGCAACCGTAACTTATTTTTTTTTTTAACAGTTACGGTTAACGTAACTTATTTTTTTTTTAACAGTTACGGTTAACGTAACTTATTTTTTTTTTTTAAAGTTACGGCAACCGTAACTTTTAGGTAATGCTTAAATTTACGGCAATTTTATTTTTTTTTTTTTCGAAAAAAAAAAAAAAATTAATTTTTTTTTTTCTTTTTTTTCTTTTTTTTCTTTTTTTTTTGTCTTAACCCTTTCTTCGGGATTCGAACCTCGTTCTTTAGCATTTCATTCTACCACTCTACCTCTCGGCTACAGTATTAAAATTATAAACGTGTACAAAATAGAAAATATAAATTATGTGTACATGTGAAAGTTATTGACAAATAAAAACCTTACATCGTCATACAAAAAATGCAAGAATAGTAAAACCTTACATAGTTATACAAAAATACAAAAAAAATAATTAAAAGCGCGAAGCGCCAAAGCAAAATAAAAAAAAAAAAAGAAGCCCTAGGGGGTTTGGCGGCCGTCCCCCATTCAGCATAACAACTATTTATTTAAAAAAAAAGTCATAATGCTCAAAAAAAACTTTGCCGTAATCACTAAAAAAAAAAAAAAAGTTACGTCCGCCGTAACTTTAGACAATTTTCTACAGGATTACGGTTGCCGTAACTCTCAAAAAAAAAAAAAAAGAGTTACGTTTGCCGTAACTTTAAACAATTTTCAACAGGATTACGGTTGCCGTAACTCTAAAAATAAAAAAAGAGGTACGTTTGCCGTAACTTTAGTCAATTTTCAACAGGATTACGGTTGCCGTAACTCTAAAAATAAAAAAAGAGTTACGTTTGCCATAACTTTAGTCAATTTTGAACAGGATTACGGTTGCCGTAACTCTCAAAAAAAAAAAAAGAGTTACGTTTGCCGTAACTGTAGACGCTCCCATTTATTATTGTTATCGTTTTACAAAAATCAATAAAATTAATATCTTGCGTTTTTTATAATTCTTATTTAAATTAATTAAGAAATAGCGCAGAAAATCGGTTTTTACGGTAGCTCTAAATTGCTTTGCGGTATTAGCTGTGCTCAAGGCATTATTATTTTAGAAATATTTCTTCATAAAATTTTAAATATTTTGGTTTGTTTACAATTATTTTTTCTAGCTTTCAAAAAAATAAAGTGTGAACGGATTTCATTAATGTAGGATAAGAAACTCACCTTAGAATATTCACTGTTTTGACAAGCCCTCTGTGGCCATTTATGGAACGTAGGAGAACATATAAAATTTTTATTTTCGTGAAATTTGTATGAAAATATACGAATTGAAATTTTATTAAAGATATAATTAATTAGTTAATTAATAAAAATGAATAAAAAAAATTTTAAGGTCTGCGGAATATCATTGGCAAACAATTCTATAGGTAGAAATATTTCCATGCATTACTTTTTCATCCAAAATAATTCAAAATCAAAAAGTGTATTTTTACACCTAAAACAACAAAAAAAAAAAAATCAGTACAATTTTCAGTTCATAACAAATATAAAAATGTAAAAAAAAGTTATTATTGGAAATTCTCATACATTTGGAGTCTAAATAATATTGGTAAGTTTTTTAAATTTAAATTAAAAATAGTTCTTTTTTTTATACACTTTTTGATTTTGAATTATTTTGGATGAAAAAGTAATGCATGGAAATATTTCTACCTATAGAATTGTTTGCCAATGATATTCCGCAGACCTTAAAATGTTTTCTATTTATTTTTATTAATTATAACTTAAATAAAATTTCAAATCGTAAATTTTCATACAAATTTCAAGAAAATAAATATTTTATATGTTCTCCTACGTTCCATAAATGACCATTGGCGGCGCTATTTGGACATATAAACAAGTGAATAGTTTGGAAAGGCTATAAAGAGTAACCGCTGTGTTTAACTGGACGCGACGGTGACGTTACAAACGTGAGAGACCTTGTGATTAAATTTTTTGCAGTTATACTGGTAACGTGCGGGTTATACTTGCTGAAAAAAAAATCATGATTATGATTTTTTTTGAATGTTGTGTGAAATTTTTATGAGTCAAAAATCATACTGGCTTTGATTTTAATCTTGATTTTTTTCTGTCACTGTACCAATAAAATACAATTGTTTACAATATTCTCATTCAAATTCAAATCCCGTAATAACAAACCGCTTTTATTATTGTTGTTTGCGCTTTCAAGAGTTTACTTTTTTCTTTGGCAGCCAAAAATTTTTCTTTTGACAGAAAAAAATCAACCCTCTGATTTTTTTTTAAGCATGATTTTTCATCATGATTATTTCTTGATTTTTTTTTTTTACACAAAATTTCACACATACATTCAAAAAAAATCATGATTATGATTTTTTTTTCAGCAAGTGTAACCCGCAAGTTAAACTAAAAAGTAAAGCGAAACTCATGTTGAAATTATTTATAGCTTGTTTACACTTAGTTAATTTAACATGTTCGGACAACCAACATGTTCCGTTGGTGTTTTTGATGTTGTTTTTTCATAGTAAAAAAATTAAAACAGAAACACGTTCTTCAACATGTTTCTACAAAAACATGTTAATTTTCAGGGATGAATGAGTAATTTTTGAATAATATTTTGTTAGGCAATATTCAGTATGCATTAATTTTTACTTGGTATGCCATTTTTGACTTTAAAATTTTATAAAGGTGGAGATATACTCAAGATAAATAACGCGCGAGTTCTTAACCTTGACACAACTTCATATATTTTAACTTTTTTGGGCACGTCAGTTCCTTTGAGCTTATCTCCGGTATTATTTGAAATTTTTTATCTGACAGAGCTAAACATGTTATAACTTCGCTACACTTCAGGTTAGCAACCATGAATTTCTTGGTTTGAAAGTAGGTTGGTGAATGGGGTGACACACTTATAAAAGATGGTTTGGTTTGAAATTAAAAAAAAAATTCTTTGTAAAATTAAAAAAAAATTCTTTGTAAAATAAAATTTTATTTTTTCGTAATTTAAAAAAAAAAAATGAATTTTTTTAATTTAAAAAAAAAATGGAAAATAAAAATAATATTCAATTTTTTTTTTTAAATATTTTAATTTATTTTCTTTTTTGATAACCTACAATTTATTATTATTTTTTTTATATCGAAGCACTTTAAAGTATGATTTTTTCTGTAAATTTTCTGCAAATTGACAGGTTATACCTTTTTTTTTTTGAAATGCAATAAAACTATCTAGGTTTGTGTCGAACCTACTTTCAAACCATGAAAAAAAAAAAAAAAAAATTTATATGGCAAACCAAGTAACAAACACAGAACGAACCCATTTTTTTCTGCAAAATATGGAATTCTGTGTTTGTAACCTGAAGTGTAGCGAAGTTATTAACATACGAAAAACATCGTCTGAACGGTCGATTTTCCAAAGATGTTTAACTCCTTTCGAACATGTTAAATTAGCGAAGTGTGAACAAGGCATTACAGAAAATAAATATTTTGGATCTACTTTTGTTTAAAACGGTTGTTACTAAATTTTGTGTTTAAACTTTTTTTTATTTATTCGGGCATTAAAACAGAATGCTTTGATTATCAACGTCCTTAATGCCTTTGACAAGCTCAACTCGAAAAACATGTTGTTGAGCACAAAAACATGTTATTAAAATCGACCGAACAGACCCATTACCTTATAATGTAAATACTGGTGGTTGCTTATGTTTTCTAAATATTTTGATTCAGTGCAAAATATACGCTTTGTAGTGTGTGTTTTTGTCAAAATGTAATACCGTATCTGCACTTGGACCTTAAAACTGACCTTTGAGTGGAACTGACCTGCAAACTGACCTGTGAACAGGCCTTTCTCATACAAAAAAAAGGAAAAAAAATAACTAACCTTTGCGTAAAAGGCCAGTTTGCAGACAAAAAAAGTTAGTTTGCAGACAAAAAAGGTCAGTTTGCAGACATTATAGTTGCCAACTTTTCTGCTTTTTCCTTGCTTTTTCCTGCCTTTTTTCTATTTTCAAAAGGTTGGCAATACAAATTTAAAAATAAACAAGTAAACAACAAACAGAAATTCAAAATTTTTAAATAATAAAATTTGAATAATTTGGAAATTGGAAATTTTTAAATAATAAAATTTAAAAGTAAAAAAATAAAAAATGAATTCCAGCAAAAAAAAAAATAAAATAAAATGCTGTAAAAAAAATACAAGTGTGTACGGGTTTCGTTAAGGCGAGCTTACGAACTGACCTTTGCATACAAGTGCAGATACGGTATAAGGGGTTGGAAAAATAGTTTATTTTATTTTTATTATTCATTTTACTGGTGGTTGCTTATGTTTTCTAAATATTTTGATTCAGTGCAAAATATACGCTTTGTAGTGTGTGTTTTTGTCAAAATGTAAGGGGTTGGAAAAATAGTTTATTTTATTTTTATTATTTTATATTCATTTTTTTTTCATAATGAAGAAATAATTTCTATAATTTAAGTTAATTGTTATACAGAAAGTTTTATTTAAAAGTTTTGAGGAATCATTCAACATCACCTTTTTGAATTTCCTAAAGTTTTGTGTTTAAAAACAAAAAAAAAAGATAACTTTTGAAAAGGTTTATTTATTAAAAAAAATTCATTATCACATACGTACAAGGTTTGACCTTAATAAAAATAATTGTTACTTCTTTGCACCACAGTTTTTCTTATCACAAATTAATTCAGTTATATTGTATTAAGTTAAGATTGAAGACCAATATTGCTGCCTTTTATATAAAACGACCGACAATCCTTAACAATACATCAAGATGGCATTTTATATTAATTTTTTTTAATAATCATTTTTTTTAATAATGATTTTTCAAAATTTCAATTTATTTTTTTATTTTATTTTCACAAACTTAAAAACTTTAAACACTACCGAAAATTACTTAAATTTCAAAGCCAACTTCATTTAGAATTTTTGCAGTCATGGTAAACTACATAAAAAATACACATAATACATAAAAAAGAAAAACATCTGATTTTCCTATGCACTGAAATTTTACAAACCAACACATAAGCAAGCACCAGGATTTACATTATAAGGTATTTGGAACAGACTAACTTAATGTGTTTCACAAAACAGATAAACATCTGTTTTTATTTTCTCAAGTTTAAAAACAAAAGTAAACAATACAATATACCTACAAATTCAATTCAAATTCAAAATAAAAAAAAATAACAAACTTTTTTTCATTTGTTTACAAATAAATACGACATAAAATTGTCAAAGTCAACGTCAAAAATGATACCCCAGTGAACATTAATGGCTTCCACATATTGCCTCACGAAATATTTGTAAAAATTACTCAACCCATCCTTTAATAACAAAATGTTTTTGCAAGAACATGTTCTTGTTGTTGTTTTTATTACTATGGGAAAACTACTTCAAAAACATAAAATTAACATGTTCTTGATCAAGAACATGTTAATCGTGTCAGTTTGTCCAAGGCTTTAATCGTGCCAGTTTGTCCAAGTTAAAATCAGTTAAAATAGATTTAACTTTTTACGTCGTCAACGTCGCGTCGTCAACGTCAACGTCCAGTTAAACCGTCTCCATACACTTCCATATATTTAATATTTCTTACGTCTTTAGCGTCACGTCCGTCGCGTCCAGTTAAACAGAGCTATAATTTTTTATTACAAGGCCATGTAACTTAGGCTTTATTTAAAATCCGTATCGACTCGTAATTTTTTGACATGTCAGCTTCTAGTTCAGAACAAAAAAATAATAAAACCTTTCTTTTTCCGGTGATCCGTCAAACAAGGAAATTAATTTTTTCGCTTAATTTTTAAAGATTTTAAAAAGGTAAATATGTAATAATTAATTATTGGTTCGAGACAAATAAATATGTTTTATGAGAAAAAAACTAACTGTTATACGTGTAGACGGTAATTTTAAACAGGCACGTAAAAGATATTCATCGAAAATTCGAAAAAAAAAATCGTGTTTCGTGTTAGGTCTTATTCTTATGTGATATGTGTAACAAACAACAAAGTCAAAAACCTTGCTTCGTTTTTGATCTCCCTAGAGATACGTAACTCACTACTCTTCCTTTTATGATGTGAGTATTTTATTTTGACCCCAGCAACCATTCTACATTAAGTATTTGGATTTAAACTCAAAACATTTTTTACCCAACCTTAGAGCAACATTGAATTGGATTTTTCGTTTAATAATTTTAAGCTTAAGATTGATTGGACGAACCTGTACTTACGATCTGTACCCACCCTACCTTATCTAGGTACACTTACATATTGGGAAAAAAACTAAATAAACTTTTCTATGGATTTTTTTTTAGATTTAAAAATGGCCAAGTCAAAAAATCACACCAATCATAATCAAAATCGTAAAGCACATCGAAATGGTATCAAAAGACCAATCCGAAAGCGTTGTGAATCAACATTAGGCGTAAGTGTTAACTAAAAAATTAATGTAAAGTGCGCCTACAATTAGGAATTTTTGTTTCACAAAATCAATGAATTTTTATGATTATTGGAAGTCTATAAATTTTAATTGAACATGAGGTAGATACCTAACATACCTACAAGTAAATTTACAGTACCTGTGCTTACAAATTAATAACTACCGATCTATTTCAGTGGAGTACAGCGACATTTATAATACTTATTTTTGAAAGACGATTTTACTGATAGATAAGTAGGAAGGTACAAACCACCTATTATAAAAATCTAATGTAAGTTAACAATTAAAACTCTATTTTAAAAAATTTTCGAAATTAAATTACCTATTCCCAATTTAGATTTCTGCTTCTAAATGAATTTTCAAAATGTATTGAAACAAATAATTACAAACAAAGTAGGTAATACAGGGTTCCCACTTTTCTGGAAATCAGGGAAACTAAAAATGGTCAGGGAAAGTCATGGAAAATCAGGGAATTCCAATAGATTTCTGGAAAAAAATTAAAACCACTAAAAATTTTTGAAGACATAAAATTAAATCGATGTTGTATAATAAGTTGCAAGAAATATAAACTAAAATATTCGTAAAGTTGTTATTTTGTTTTTCGATGTTTTGTGACATAACAAAACAACGTGTTTTTCAACGGTTTATCAATCTTAAATTATCAACAATAATGTACTGAACTGCCAGTTATAACTAGTTATTAAACCATTCTTGATCTTTTGTTTGGTATTGCGTGTTCAGTTCTCAAAAAATTAATAAACTACTAAACGAAATATCATTTAACATTTTAAATACAGATACCTATTTCACGATTTAAAATTTCTCACTATAAAGTAGTAATGATCACGATGAAACACAACAAAATTTATAAAACTATATTTTAGTTAAAGTAAACTGAAGTAAATTAATTCTCTTAGTTTTTTTTATTACTTACTCAAAAATAAAAAATAAAAATATTGGAGATCTGTTGAGGAAACTTTATGTAAGATCTAAGCAGTAAGCACTACTCTTATTTTGTTTCATACAGTAACAATTTTCAGTACTTTAAAATATCGTAAATACAGAAATATAATAAAAAAAAATTGTTTTTAATAATAAATTATAAATAAAATTTCGATTTAAAAACCCAAGATAGTTCATTAACATTGATAACAGCTCAAGTAAAATGAGGAATCTCAGTTTTAGTTTTTTTTAGAATACTTGTATGTTTATTGAAATTAAGCTGAGCATTTTTCTCCTCCTATAAGGGGGACGTATTCAGAATACTTTGAGTTTTTCGCAAATATTTCGGAAACGGTGCGTTATACAGCATTTTTGAGGTTGTCCAACCTACGGTGACCGTGAATACAGTTTTTACCTATTTCCTATTCGAAACGCCATAGAACTTTAAAAATTATCAAAGGGTTACTGAGATACTGAGTTTTGAAAAATATTAAAGATTTATTATTTTTATATTTTTTTCAAAACTCAATATCTCAATATTTCGAGATATTTGCGAAAAACTAAAAATATTCTGAATATGTCCATCTTCTATAAAATATAAATATTTTTAAATGGAAAATATTTGTTCTTTCTTTTTTTTTAAATTGAAAAAAAAATTTGTATAAAAGATATACAATGTAATACAATATATATTATGTAAAAGATATATCTTCGGTCAGCGAAGCAAACATGATAAGTCTGTTTTTGAAAATTTTACAGGAGACACAAAAATATGTATTATTCTTATTATTATAATTAACACAAAATTGCTTAAGATTAACGAATTTCGAAGCGATATGAATTGAATAAAATCTGTAGCTTCTTACGAAGATTAGTTTAGTACATTATCTTAGTTTCAAAAATGCACAAGGTTTGGCTACAAAAGCTTTCCATCTAAATATACGAGTATCTTTTTCGACAACAGAAGATCGTAAAAAATATTTAGAGATTTTTTATGAATGTAGATCGAAGCAGATATACAAAAACAACGGGTAAATGTAAAAAAACATGTTTTGTAAAAAGTAAGACTTACGAGGTGTGCGTCGCTGAGAAAATCTTTAATAAAATTTCAATTGTTTTAACTTTATTATATTTCATACAATTTTTTTTTTGCAAAAGCAATAAAAATGTTTCAATTTGCAAAAGTAAAAACCATATTTGGTCTATGAAATGAATTTTAATTTCTTGGTTTTAGAAAAAAAAAAATAGTTTCAATTTTTACTTCTGCAAAAACAAATTTTTTATATGGAAAGTCATGGAAAATGAATCTGAATAAAAAGTGGGAACCCTGTATTAACAAAATCATTTTTGGGAATGATTACAAAACTGAACTCCTTATATTATATTTGGTAAATAATTTTATTTACACAAATTTACCAATAGTTATATATAATCATATACCTACCCAAGTACCTAGGAACATTTTTAAAAAATTTTTAAATTAACTCAAATCATACCTACATAAAGATAGTCAACTTCGTGCGACATTGTTTTTTCTCTTTTTTGGTATTTTTTTTTTTTTGAAGGTGTTAGTAGAACTAAATAAAATACTTTCACCTTCAAATAAAATACAAAAAAAAGGTCAGATTGAATATAGCATACCTAGACTTTCTTATAAACAGCTCTAAAAAATATACACAATTCATTTTTTATAATTATTATAGCTTCGCTACACTTCAGGTTACAAACATCGAATTCCATGTTTTGCAGAAAAAAATAGGTTCGTTCTGTGTTTGGTACTTTGTTTGCCATATAAATATTATTATTTTTTTTTTCATGGTTTGAAAGTCGGTTCGACACAAACCTAGAAATTTCACTACATAGTTTTATTGCATTTAAAAAAAAAAAGGTATAACCCCTGCAATTTGCAGAAAATTTACAGAAAAAATCATGCTTTAAAATGCTTCAATATAAAAAAAAAAAAAATACATTGTCGGTTGTCAAAAAAATAAAAATTCAAAATATTTAAAAAAAAAAATTTAATATTATTTGTATTTTGTTTTTTTTTTTTAAATTAAAAAAATTAAATTTTTTTTTTTAAATTGCGAAAATCAAAATTTAATTTTACAAAAAAAAAATTTTTTTTATTTCAAACCAAACTATCTTTTATTAAGTGTGTCACCCCATTCGCCAACCTATTTTCAAACCATGAAATTCATGGTTGGTAACCTGAAGTGTAGCGAAGTTATAAGGTACATATATTAAGTAGATTAGAGTTATAACTTTTTAGTTTATTTATGTTATGTATCATAAGTTGATGAAAAGTTGGTCAAAAATAAACTGGTTTCTTGAAAAGTTACTAGATTTATATAATATCTTACGAAATCATATAGGTAGTTAAATTTTTTCTGAACAAAAACTAATATTTTTTTTAAATTGTGCATATTTTTAAATGTTGTATAATAAACCTTTTTTAATAACTGATTAAAAAATCATATTAAATTTGATACGAAAAAAACGGAAATTTGAAACTTCCAATCCAAATGTTAATTTATATATAGATTTCCCAAATCAGCGTTAATGAAAACAAGATAAGTGATATTGATTTTGATCGATTCAATTCACCAAAAATTCAATTAAATGTATTCCAAAGATAAAAATAGACATTAATTATTTTTTTTTTAGATGGATGTTAAATTCTCACGTAATCAGCGATTTGCTCGTCGTGGTAATGTTTCTGGCGAGGAATCTGCAAAGCGTTATAAGGAAAGATTAGAAGCCAGAGCAAATAAACCAAAACCAATCAAACTATAAATAAATAAATTTGAATTAAATTTTTTAATAAAATATTAAAATAAATTCATAATTATTAAATTGTAAATTGTTTTTCTTTATTAAAATATGTTTTTGTGAACGTTTTGGAAATCCACAACGAATTATTTAAACTAGGTACTGAAACAATAGTTATTTTCTATTTAATTTATATAAAAATTACAAATCAAAATTAATAAAATAGGATTCAATGATTACTAAAGTTATATTTTAAAAAGATACGATTACTACAATACTTATTAATTAAACGCTATGTGAAATACATTTTACACTTTTTACTCATAAAAGAACACAGTTTAATAGGTTTCACATATAAATTCTTACACTCTTATTGACTCTGATTTAAAATAATATAAAAATCGTACATTTCTAAATTTCTTTTATATCTGGAATTTGATTTATAAAAAATTAATTGATATTATTTAATAATATATTATTATAAATAGTTAAAATTTCTCTTATTTCTAAAGTCTCAGTTACATCCAGTTTATAATTTTTAACGTACTGTTTTATAGCATTTGCATTATCTAATGCCTGTTTTAGTAACTCTCTGCTTTCAGTAGAATTACTATCAAATTTAGGTCTTTTTGGCGCTCTATGCAATTCAATATCTTCGTCATTGTGTTCGTAATTCGGTTTCAAAATACATAGATGCTGATGATATTTAATCGTGAATTTGTTTTTGGTTGCAAATTTTATAAATATTAACTCTGAACACTCTAAAGAAGTTTGTTTACTATTAATATTCGCAGAATCATAGTTAAGTATAAGAGCGTTAAGTTTAATAAGTTTATTGGTATCATGTTTTAATAACATTACGCATATTTCAATGTCAGCAGATATTTCGACAGAAAAATTTTGTAATTTTTCTAAAAATTTAATTAAATACAATTTTATTTCTACATTTTTCATTTGTTGGTTGTGCAACACAATTACTATCAAACTTATTAAAATTTTTATTTGATTATTATTAAATAAATTATAATGTTTAATTGAAAATTTTATTAAATTTTTAATAAACACTTCGTGATATTTTAAAAATGTTATTTCAGTTTTATTGAAAAATAAATACCAAAACTTTACTACTGATGACGTAATTTTAAAATAATTATTCTTTTTTATTTCAGTTTCAGATAAATGTTTTAAAATATCTATTGATTCATAATAATTCTTTAATTCAACTGCAGTTAAATTTTGACATAATTCACATTGAAATTTTTCAATAAGTGTTTCTTTTCTTTCCTCTTCGGTTAAGCGAGAAGCTCCTAATGTTAATAGTAATCGGTTATTTTTTTCGCTTTCATTAAAATTGTCATTCCATATTTTTGTTTTAAAGTTGTTTGGCATAATGTCGAATATCATTTTTAAAATTTGCTCTACATAAATTTGGATTATTGAGTTTGAAAGTCTCGAGAATTTTTTATTTATTGATGACCAAAACAAGAAATATTCGTAACGGATTTCAGTGGATGCAATCCTGTAATTAAAAAAATAAAACTATATTTTAACAGAGAAAATAGTTGTCGGTCACTATAAAATGGAATATTAACCAAAATTAGATCTCAAATTTCACGTGGATTAATCGTTCTAATTGGTTTCATATTTTGTCGGTTTTCAATATGAAACTATTAGGCGACCATATTTTCGTAAACTCTCTGTCCGTCCACCTAAAATCCTTGTAATATATTAATAAACTATTAGATCAATTTTAAGCGTTACCTTAATAACTTTTATCTGTGCTAAAATATGAGATTCTTCGACGACAGATTAACTAAAAGGGTACAAATTATTTTCATATACAATATACAAAAAAATTTTAATTTAAAAGTTTTATTAAATTACGGTGAAAAATAGTAAATATATTAAGATTGTGGCAAATTTTTAAGATTTTAATTAAATAATTAGACTAGTTTTTTTAGAAATGGCATCGTGAATCATTTCTTATCTTGAGATTCATTGGCAAATAGTTTTCTTTGAAAATTTGATATAAAAAAGTAGAATCTTTTCTTAACTTAAGAGTTTAGATTGTTTGCATAAAGACATATTTTAATAGAATTTAAAAAAATAACTAAGATTATTAAAAAAATATCATAAAACTAAAATGTACCTACCTAGTTTATTTTGAGAATAAGATTTTTACGTTCGATTGTAGTTCACAAAAATTAAAAAATAAAAACCTTAATTTTAAAATATGTCCAATAAAATCTGATTAAATTATTAAAAAACTAATAAGCTTACCTTGCAATAAAATGCCAAATATCCAAGCAAATATTGGCTAATATAAAATTATGTTGCAGTATTCCTGAGATTAATAAGTTCATAAACATATTTTTCACGCTTTCTTTTACACTAAATTTGCACAGAATTTTGCACATGTTACTGCAAAATTCATTATATAACTTTTTTCGGATAAATTCTTTTTGACCTGTAAATAAATATTAATAAAATAATAAAATATAAAACTGAATTATAAAAATTTTTACATTTAGGAATATTCGAAAATAATAGCTTAAAAAAATTGTTCTCGTGATAAATCTGGAAAATAATATCATTGGCCTCATTAACCAGATATTTCAATACTTCCATAGATAGAATGTATGCGGCGACTGTATCTTGATTTATTGAAATTGTTTCAAAATGTTTGCACAACATCTAGAAATTATTATTAAATAAATTTTAAAAAATATTAAATTCCATTATTATTATTTTTTTACCTTCACGAATTTGGGATTTTGGAACATAATAATTAATTCTGCCATCAAACCGCCCATTAAATATTGTTGTATTAGAATTCCTTGCTCTCGACCCAAGGTATTTGGAGACCTGAAAGTTTTAATTAATTTCTCTTGGATGTACTTACTTTTATTTTTTAGATTCTGTTACAAAAAAAAATTCTATATCAAAGCTCTGCCTTTTAAACTTTTAATGATGCGTCGCAGAAATGAGAAATGTAAAGGTAAAAAGTAGAATTTACGAATAAGAAAAAATGAAATTTAATAAAACTGAAAAAAAAAAATAGGCTAAAAATATAAATTTTGTTGGTCTACAGATTATTTGTATAATAATTGGTTTTAACATAAACCATTACATTCTCTCGAATTGTCGTAATTCTTACTCGATTTAGATTAGAAAACCTTTCAACAAAAAGTTTTTGTTTTAGTTTTATTGAACCTTCCTCTTCTCTTTCATTATATTTATTGAAAGAATATTTATTGTAATTAGGATACAATAATGAATAAATGATAAAATATGAGAGATATGAAAAAACTTACATTAGTTTAAAAAAAAAAATCCAAAAAGAAAGAAACATTTATTCTAAAATTACTACTTAATATTACGGGAATTAAATTCTAAAAATTTCAAACTACTCTTAAACGGATGTGCCCTAAATTTACAAAATGTTTAGATACGAAATTCCAATCACAAATTCCTCAAAATTCAAAAAAAAAAATTTATTTATATTTTTTGATTCAAACTTTTGGGCTCTGCTTTGGGTCATTGGCACAACCAAAAATTAAACACCCAACATTCTTTTCATTTTCAATTAAATAAATATTTTTAATTAATGTATAAAAAAAATCACACCTTACCCCAATAACAAGTTAAATAGTTCAATAATTTCTTCAAAGCAATGACAATTATATTTGATTAGAAAAATTAGTATTTTCAAGTAAGACGCAGTTAAGCTCAATATTTCCTTGCAATTATAAGTATTATCCTAAAAGAAAATGATTGTTATAATAATTAATAAATTTATCTGATAAGCTAGCATTTTACCGTACTGTGTAATATGTTTATGTTATTATTGATTTCATTACATAAAAATAATGTTAAATTTCTTAACCATTGCTCTTCGACGTCATTGTCAAAAGGAAATTGCTTAAATAATTCAACGTTATGAAAAAAAATTTTGTAGATAACTTTTAATTTCAAAAGTTTTAAATTTGATATTCCCTCAATTTTCAAATTATTTGTTAATAATGCCAATACTAAAAAAAGTAATGTGCTGTAATAATGTAAATCTTCATTTTGTTGATTTTTCGATTTATGATTAACTTTGAGATATTTATATATCTTTAATTTTATTATCTATGTACATTATATTTGTTAAGTGCATTATATACTTTAATGTGCATGTGATCGGTAAGTTGTATTTACGATCGCAAATTTAGCTCGGTAAATGGTAAATTACATGCGTCAATACACATGTAATTATTTAATTAAGTAAATTTTATTTATATTCTCCGTATTAAGTAAATTTTATTTACTTTCTTCATTTTGAACTTTTATTTATTTTTTGCATTGCAAATGTATTGATTGCAACTACCTCTCACATGCACATTAAAACAGTATACAAAAACATGTTAATAAAATTTGTTATACAGCTCGTTGTGTATATACACAAAAACACATGGACACTTGTCAGTATTGACGCGTGTCCACACAACTCGTTGTAATAACAAATTTTCTTAACATGCGTTACAATTTACTACTCCGTATGTTTTAACTGTAGACATTATATTCTAATACAAAAATGAAAATTCTCTGTTTCTCTGTCCTCTGTCCTCAATCACGCCTAAACCGCTGGACCGATTTGGCTGAAATTTTGAACTTAAGTATCATTGGGCCCGAGATGGTTATAGGGTACTAGAAATTTTTATCCGAGGCCCCGGCGGGGGGGCTACCTTAGAAGCCGATTTTGAAATTTAGGTTTATTCCGATTAAATGTTGTAGCGTTGGACCCGAATAAATAAATAATAAAATATAGTAGCGTTAGATCCTAAAACCCTATTTAAAAAACTGGATGTTGAGAGGCTCCCAACCGTTGTCCCAGGGCTCAATTGGGGGGGGCTATACAACAAATTTCGAAATTTTGAAATTTTGAAGTTAAGTAGCATTAACCATCTCGGGTACTAGAAATTTTGATCCGAAGCCCCGACTGCGGGGCTACCTTAGAAGGTAGTTTTGCAATTTAGGTATTCTGATAAAATATAATAGCGTTGGACCCGAATGGACTATTTAGAAGACTGGATGTGTTAAGGCACCGGGGAAGTGGCTATTTAACAAATTTTGAAATTCTGTTTTTTTTTAGTGCACAAAATCTGAATTAAAGTGTTTTGATATTAATATAAGTTCGGGACTACCGTACGAAGCCGGGTATTTCGACTAGTACTTTATAAATGTACAAAATACATTTATGTATATATTTTACACTTAAAATTTATAATTTTTCTCCCTCAGATCACGACTAAAAAACAACTTAATATTTTTCCAAATCAATAACGAGTAAAATCGTTTAGGAATAATCTTTTTATTAGCACTTTCGTATCCATATAACGTCTTTTTATCAAGGTTGGAAGCCCTTTAACTCCTTAGCAAAGGAGGAAAGATAATTTTTGTTTTTTAGTCGATATTCGAGATATATCTAGTTTTAAACTAAAGAAATAATACATATTAAAAAAATAAGTTAACTAAATTGAACACAATTAAATTCATAAATGAGCCCTTTAGGCGTATGCTCAAAGACGTATGTACAGAAAATATAAGATTTAAAACAATAGAAATTTTTTTCCAAAAGAATTACTAAATTTGTTAAAACTTTTTCCGAAAATTTTTTTTTTGAAATATAGAAACAGGAATGCAGTCGAAAATATGTACCTTATACATATAACACATGCACCGTATTTTATTATATATTATATAATCTTGTTGAATATATTATATGTAGACACTATGGACTAATATATGTTGTGCATCTGCACTTATAGGTATAGTTTTAAAATAAATTAAATAAAAATTCGAACCTAGTCATTTTTATTTTATCTTTTTTACAAATACATAATAGGTGTTTTGCCTATAAAAAGTGGGTTGGTTTAATTTTTGTCTATTAAAACCATGAGCTTAGTTTTTAATTTATATAAATCTTAAAAAAGATTTTTTTATAATATTATTAAAACAACATAAGAAAAAAAAGACTTTATCATAATATTAAAGGAATGCGAAATATTGGCTGCGAAAAGATAAAATGTCTATCTATTCTCTCAAAAAAAAAAAATTAAATAAAATAGGCTTTCACCCGAAATAAAAAAGAATTTAAATTCGTATTATATTTTGTTAGTGTAATTTTTTGTGTTACACTAGTTGCTTGTAAAACACATTAACAAATTTCAAATTCTCTATTTTTCTGGTGAAGACCTAATATGATTTTATCATCTCACGATTTCTTAAAACTTCTACACACGGTTCCATGCCAACAATAAAAACATTCAAATTGTTATTTAAAGATTTCCAAATTTTTTCATCAAATCTCTTTATTAAATCATCAGTTTTTTTTAAATTTTGATTTTCATATATTCGTGATGATCTAAAAAAAATATAAACTTCCTTTAGGTTATAAAAAATATAATAATAATAACTAATAATAAATGACAAATAGAATAATATTCATCTAACTAAAATTAATATAATAAAAACCAATTATTTACCTAGAAAAAACAAATAATTTGCATAATTCAATTGTTTTTAAAGAGTATTCAATAATAATACTAAAGTTATAAAATTTTAAGTCTTCTGTTATGTTATCAATCCATTCGAAAACTTTTATCCAATTTGACAACAAATTCCCCATGCAATCTGTTTGGATTTTTGTGAACATAATATCTTTTTCATTCGTAAAATTAGAAATCTAAAAAAAAACATAAGATAAAGCATTCCTTACCATTGTGTAAGAGAAAAGCATAAACCTCAACCAAAGTTTAAGGAATTATTAGAATTTAGGAATGTGGTTTCCAGCAAACTTTTACTTTAGCTTTACTTTTATTTTTATAAACAAAACTTTTTAAAAATGTTTCAAATGATTCAAACTATTAAACATAGTGACTACGTTCACCATACTTAAAATGTTCTTTCTTCGGAAGTCATTAACTAAATAAATGTGATAGTCGCAGTAAAAATTGTTAAGAATTTTGTTATTAGAATCAATTTATAAAAAATAATTTTCAATAAACAATATTAATCAAAATAAATAAATAAATAAACATAGTAAATTTGAGTCTAGTGGCCTGTTAACCATCTCCTAATTACATCTGTAAGCAAAGCTACTACCAGATATGATAAAATTCGTGATGTCTCATCGCGTACTAAAAATAGTTTTAAGTTTTGTATAAAAAAATAGTCGAACCAGTACGTTCACTTTATTTTGTACACATTCATTTAAGTTATTTTTTTTTTAATATAATAGGGGATCTCTCTTCCTTATTTATACCTTCATAATTCATAATTTTAACAAATTAACAACAAAATGCATGTTAAAATTATTAATTATGAAATATGAAGAAGAAAGTAAGATTCCCTAATATAAGTTCAACAACATGTTTGTTAAATGTTTGACTTTTGACATTTTGATGAACGTTCGCAGAAAATTAAAAACTTTAGTATCGAATGATGCGACCTCTCTTAATTTAACGTCCCTTTTATTACCTACCCTTTTTAAACTGTTGAAAAATGCTGACAACACTTTTTGCAAATAATCAGGAGAACATTCTAGTAAGTCAAATCTCTTAAATAAATTTGAGGTCCAAATATCAAAAAAATTTTGTAAGTTTTCAGTATTGTAAACGTCATCGTTAAGGCACCTGAAATCACAATTAAATTATAAATATTTAGTTAAAATCATACTCAAAATCTAATAACAAAAAATTTATCTATAATCTTGGAGTAATTTATTAAAAATTAATATATTGCATTTCCCTAAATTTGATTAAAATAAATGGAATAATAACATAGAAGATCAGTTTTTACATTTTCTTTTATTCAGATAGGCCGATGCCGCATTCTGTTTCTATCTTTATAAAAAAACAACACAAACACTTAATTCAAGTGAGACAAATTGAAAATGCACACAAAATCCAGTCCGAGGTGGGAATCGAACCCACGACCGTGCATGCCGTAGGATAAGGGCAATACCACTACACCATCACGGCAGTTATACACAGGAAATAAGTACCGTCAAAATAAGTTTTAAATTAATGGTTAGCATCGTTAGCATTAATTGAAAACTGACAGCTTGGTGGAAAAATGTCAAAATATCTATCTAATAAAGATACTTTGATTCTTACAAAAAATAAGAAATTTAAAATCTGAAAGTTTTCATACATCTGATAAAATAAATTAAAAATCGAATTATAATTTATTACACTGTGGCTGAGCAAATACAGTTGGTAAAGGAATTTAATAACAAAAGTTGACCCAACTCCCCACAGAAATTTATTCTATCCAATGCGAGAAATATGATTCAAAATATATTGACCAGACATGAATTGATAAACCTTAAATTAAAAATTAAGTTTAATACGCTTCTTTCAGAATTTTAAAATTTTTAAATACGTAGATCTACCTTTACATATAGGTAGGTATCTAACATTGATAATTTACGGCCAACGAAAAAATATTTGTCTTTATTATTGAAAATTTGGTTTAGGTACCTGTTGCATTTAAAAAAAAATGTTTAATACTAAAAATTAAGTTAAAAGTTTGTAACTGGTTAAGTACCTGGTTAATAATCTATCAAAGTTATTCGAACTACGATAAACGATTCAATGTATGAGATTTTGAAGATTCATTTGGTGCATATTATACCTACAACGAAACTGGCTAAAGTGCAGATGACGTGAACCACTTAGAATGGCCTGAAATTTGGAGAAGGCGTTGAGGCGGTGCCCAAAACTGAAATCAGTTCTTTCGGAAATAGGGCCCCCCAAAGTTTTCATACATTTTTGCATGGACATTTTTTTTTGTGCCCGATTTGCCCTATTTTTGGGTACGTGGTAGAGGCGGTCCCTAAAATGTTAAATCCGAGATGGTTTTTGTGGGAAGGCTCCCATTTTGGAGTTATGGCCCTTCAAAATTTTCATACGTTACTTCATACGTTTAGCCTTTTCCAAAAATATTTAAACAGAACTCCGAAATGGGGCTTTCCCGCAAAAACCGTCTCGGATTTAACATTTTAGGGACCGCCTCTCCTACCTACCCAAAAATAGGGCAAATCGGGCACAAAAAAAAAATTCCATACAAAAATGTATGAAAACTTTGGGGGCAGAGATGCCAACTGGGGTGTTTTACCCTGGAGTTTCCAGTTTTTCAACTTAAACTCCAATCTCCAGGTTTTTTAAAAATTTTCCAGTTTTTATCAAAATTAATAATTTTAAAGTAAAATAGAAATCCACTTAAGCCATTCACCAGTAGTTGTCATTTTACTTTGTAAATCATTAAGCTATAGTATCATTTGTTCCCAAACAAAGTAATTATATGACCTTAAAAATGATTGATCTCATGAATTTCAAACCTATCATCTTTTTCTAATTTCAATTATAATTATGTATTTTTATTTATTTTATATTACTTTTTATAAAGTTTTATTCTAATTTGAATAATTGTTGTATCTGCGGTTTATTTTATGTTTCGTTGGTTTATGTTAATAATAATGTAATTTATAATTTATTATTTTTTCTATTGTTCAACTCTCCAGTTTTTCCCCGGTCAAGAGTTGGCAACCCTGTTTGGGGGCCCTATCTCCGAAACGGGGCCCGAGCCATAAGAACTGATTTCAGTTTTGGGGGTTTGGGAACCTTCTCCAAATTTCAGGTATTCTGAGTGGTTCACGTCATCTGAACTTACGCACGAAAACTTTGGAGGGCCATTTCGTAAAGTTGCAAAATTTTTACAGATTCCGATTTTCCGGTTTTTTTTTTTAAATTTTCGACCCGCCCCATAAAATGCACTTCTACTGAAAGAACTATCCTACAAGATACCTACCTATTTTCTATCTAAGAGCCCGTTCCCAAACTGAAACTATTTTAGAAACTGAAAATTTTTTTTAATTTCTAGAATTTCTAGTTTTGGACCCCGTTCCCAAACTGAGACTATTTTAGAAACTGCAATTTTTTTTTAATTTCTAGAATTTCTAGTTTTGGAACGACACGATTTTACAGCAGTTATTTTACAATTATTTTACAAATTAAGATTTTTTGACGTAAAAATCGTTCCGAAATGATATTTTATTTTTTTAAAATCTGCAAAGGGAATTTTAAATTTCCCATAACAATCTCAGTTTATAGGTATACTTTTAAGTGCACCTAATTAAAAAAAAAAAAAAAATTGAAAATTTAAGCAGACGTTGAAGATGATACAGATTAAATGTCAAGCCTATTTCAATTTCTGAAAAAAAGGAATTTTCTTTAGCAGAAAAGGTATATTTTACGATTTAAAATAGTCTCAGTTTGGGAACGGGCTCTAACTTGAATTAGAATAGAATGACTTCTAATATTAAGAGTCTGTTCACTTATTAGCGATTATTGAAAAAATGCAATCGGATTTAATATTCCAGGTTTTTTAATTTGTGAACGACACGATTTTACTGCTGTTATTTAAACAAATGAAATAATTTTGTCCTAAAGCCGTTCACAAATTCAATTTTACTTTTTTAAATTCTGCAAAGGGAAATTTTAAATTTCCCATAACAAACTAAATTTGTAAGTCTACTTTTAAGTGAATTCAAAAACTAAAATTGTATAGAAAAGAAAAAAGCGGCAAAAATGGGTAAGAAAATTCGGTCGGTCACGTATTATTATAAGTTTTTGGTTTCAGTCAGCCAAATATTATTTTATAAGTAGTTGATTTTAGCAGATTATACAGAATGCAGAAAATTACGTCCTCAATTTAGAAATTGTGACATTTGTTTTACAGAAAAGGGAGATTTCTTTTTTTTCAATCGTTTAATAAGTGAACAGACTCTAACTTAAATTTTTTTTTGCCATTCACGAATGATGAATGGGTTTGTGAAATTTTTTGAATTTAAAATAAAACTAGCTACCTAATGTACTTTGCTCTGCTGCTGTCCCACAACCGGTTTTTTTTAACAAACAAAAATTTGGAATGGAACTTACGTTTCTGTAATTTTTAATGCTAAATCTTGTGAAATATTTTCTGAATATAATTTATCAATGTTTTCCATATTTTCTTTTAAAGTTGGATAAAAATTAAAAATATTAAAAACAAAAATAGGTATATCGACTATCGATATTGATATCGACTCGACTTTGTAAATTGTAATAAAAAGTAAAAGTAAAAGAAGTAAAAAAAGGAAAAAAATTTAGTTTTTTGTTTACTTTTTTTTAAAAGGCCTCATTTATGGCAGACGTAATTTTTTTTGTTTGACAGCTACTGCAGTCGTAATGCTAGAGATATGGTCGACGTAATCCAAGAGGGACAAACCACCGTTTCAGGTTTCGCAAATATTTATAAATGGGAGCGTCTACAGTTACGGCCAACGTAACACTTTTTTTTTTTTTGAGAGTTACGGCAACCGTAATCCTGTTCAAAATTGACTAAAGTTACGGCAAACGTAACTCTTTTTTTATTTTTAGAGTTACGGCAACCGTAATCCTGTTGAAAATTGACTAAAGTTACGGCAAACGTAACTCTTTTTTTATTTTTAGAGTTACGGCAACCGTAATCCTGTTGAAAATTGTTTAAAGTTACGGCAAACGTAACTCTTTTTTTTTTTTGAGTTACGGCAACCGTAATCCTGTAGAAAATTGTCTAAAGTTACGGCGGACGTAACTTTTTTTTTTTTTAGTGATTACGGCAAAGTTTTTTTTGAGCATTATGACTTTTTTTTAAAATAAAAAGTTGTTATGCTGAATGGGGGACGGCCGCCGCCTCCCCCAAACCCCCTAGGGCTTCTTTTTTTTTTTTTTTTTTTTGCTTCGGCGCTTCGCGCTTTTAATTCTTTTTTTTGTATTTTTGTATAACTATGTAAGGTTTAACTATTCTTGCATTTTTTGTATGACGATGTAAGGTTTTTACTTGTCATTAACTTTCACATGTACACATAATTTATATTTTCTATTTTGTACACGTTTATAATTTTATTACTGTAGCCGAGAGGTAGAGTGGTAGAATGAAATGCTAAAGAACGAGGTTCGAATCCCGAAGAAAGGGTTAAGACAAAAAAAAAAGGAAGAAAAGAAAAAAAAGAAAAAAAGAAAAAAAAGAAAAAAAAATTAAATACATTTTTTTTTTTTTTCGACAAAAAAAAATTGCCGTAACTTTAAGCATTACCTAAAAGTTACGGTTGCCGTAACTTTAAAAAAAAAAAAATAAGTTACGTTAACCGTAACTGTTAAAAAAAAAAATAAGTTACGGTTGCCGTAACTGTAGCCACTCCCTTTATAAATAGGGGGTTGGACATTTGTCCGCGGGACATTTGTCCGCGGGACATTTGTCCGCGATTTGTTTTTGTATCGCGGACATAAAAATGACATTTGTCCGCGATTCGAAATGTCTTTTGTCCGCCGCGGACAAATGACATTTTGCAAAATGACATTTTTCCTCTAAAAATTTAAAAAATCAATCGCGGACAAATGACTTTTTGCAAAATGACATTTGTCCGCTAAAAATTTAAAAAATCAATCGCGGACAAATGACATTTTGCAAAATAACATTTGTCCGCTAAAAATTCGAAATAGCAATCGCGGACAAATGACATTTTGCAAAATGACATTTGTCCGCTAAAAATTTGAGGCTAAAGTGCAGATGACGTGAACCAATCAGAATCGGTACAACGAGAGAGAGGTGGGGGGCGGCGGGCGGGCGGGTGGACTGGTGGTTGGTCAGTGGGATTTGCGGCCCACCTCTCTCTCTTTAAGGGGCAAATCGGGCAAAAAAAAAAAATTGCACATACAAAATGTATGAAGAATTTGGGGGGCCTCTACCCCTCTACCCTTTTCCAACCTTCAGACGATTCTGAGTGGTTCACGTAATCTGCAGTATTTCCAAAATTGAAAAATCAATCGCGGACAAATGACATTTTGCAAAATGACATTTGTCCGCTAAAAAAACTGAAAAATCAATCGCGTACAAATGACATTTTTCAAAATGACATTTGTCCGCTAAAAATTAAAAATTTCAATCGCGGACAAATGACATTTTGCAAAATGACATTTGTCCGCTAAAAATTCGAAAAATCAATGGCGGACAAATGACATTTTGCAAAATGACATTTGTCCGCTAAAGTTAGAAAATTCAATCGCCGACAAATGTCATTTTGCAAAATGTCATTTGTCCGCTAATTTTGAGACATTTGTCCGCGGCGGACAAATGACATTTTACAATCGCGGACAAATGACATTTTGCAAAATGACATTTGTCCGCGAAGTTTTCCATACAAATTTCATCGCGGACAAATGTCCCGCGGACAAATGTCACGGCGCCTTATAAATAGTTGTTGGGTTAATCATACAAACAATTTAGGTGTTTTAAACTTAAAATATAATTCAGGTTCACCTGATAAAACCCAGCATTGTTTATTTAGATTAAATGAATATGTTCTGATTACGTAAAAAAATTATCGGTTGGGCAAGTTCATTTGAATAATTAAAAAGAAAAAATTGTTAAAAAAAAAGCATAAAAATAAAATAATTTTTTTTTGTAATTTTTATTTTTCGAATTTTAATTGTAAATTAAGGCGTAAGTGCAGTTTATGTGAACCTCTCAGAAACGGCTGAAACTTGGAGGGGGGGTAGAGGCGGTGCCCAAACTTCCAAAACTGAAATCAGTTCTTGGGGCTCGGGCCCCGTTTCGAAGATATGTCCCCTCAAAGTTTTCATACATTTTTGTATGGACAATTTTTTTTTTTGGCCCGATTGGCCCTATTTTTTGGAAAAGGATAAAGGGGGTGCCCCAAAACAAAAGGGGGGGGTGGGGGGCGGCGGGCGGGCGGTCTGGTAGTTGGTCAGTGGGATTTGCGGCTGGCGCCGCAAATCCCACTGAATAACCACCAGACCGCCCAAACGCCGCCCCCCACCCCCCCCCTCTTGTTTTGGGACACTCCCTACACTCTCTACAAAAAAATGGGCCAAATCGAGCAAGAAAAAAAAATTGCCCATACAAAATGTATGAAAACTTTGAGGGGCCATATCTTCGAAACGGAGCCCGAGCCCCAAGAACTGATTTCAGTTTTGGAAGTTTGGGCACCGCCTCTACCCCCCCTCCAAGTTTCAGCCGTTTCTGAGAGGTTCACATAAACTGCACTTTAGCCTAAATTAATTAATTTACTTATAGAATTTTTTATATAATTTTTCAATTATTTTTTATTAAATTTTATTCACTAATTTTTATTTAGAAATTTAACAAAAAAAAATAAAAAAACAACAAAATTGACCCGGGTTAAAAAAAATCATGGTGTGAACAGCAATTTTCAATTGAGGGATAACCTGATTTAATTTATGAATAAAATTCGTATTTTGAAAGCATATATTACGTAATTATATGATTTTACCGTAATTAAAGTTTTCATCGCGTCCGTCGCGTTGAGTTTGCCCTGGTGGTTATAACTTTCAATGGAATGACATATTGTTTACAATTTATGTATGTTGGACAATCAATATTGGATAATAAGGAAATAAGGATCAATCAAGGAAAATAAGCGGCAAAGATAATATATTTTATTAAAAAGTGTTATTATTTGTGCTGGAATGTCGAAAAAAGATATTTTTGATGGCGGTGAGGGTGAATCAAGTGAGTTGAGATCATGTAAATTTCAAAGTGGTATTTTTGGTACATTAGTTTCTTGCAGATAAGTAGGCACCTTGTACTTACTAAGTTCGTTCCCAGTCACATTTATTACACCATTTTCAAAAAAATATTTTTTTTTTTTGCGTTAAGAGGGACCAGACCAGCTAATTTATAAGGATGTCATGCAGTCATGAAGAAAGATCTGCCTTCAATTCATAAAAAATATAGGAAAATAAAAAGTCGAGCCTTATATGAAAATACCTGCTTAATTAATGTACAAAATAAGGAAACCTTTCTTAAATTTGAAAACCTATCGGAGATAAAAAAAATACTAAATATTAATTAGGGTTCCCAGATTTCTCCGCAGTAAAAGGAGGACATCCAAACAAAAAAAATATATATAAAATATGGCTAAAGTGCAGTTTATGGGAACCCAGAATGGGCTGAAACTTAGAGGGGGAGTAGAGGCGGTGCCCAAACTCCCAAAACTGAAATCAGTTCTTGGGGCAAACGCGCCCCCCCCCCCCAAAGTTTTCATACGTTTTGTATGGGAAATTTTTTTTTTTGCTCGATTTGCCCCATTTTTTTGTAGAGAGTATAGGGGGTGTTCCAAAACAAGAGGGGTGGTTAGGGGCGGCGGGCGGTCTGGAGGTCTGGAGGTTAGTCAGTGGGATTTGCGACCAACCTCCAGACCGCCCGCTCTCCGCCCCCCACCACCCCCTCTTGTTTTGGAACACCCCTTTATCCTTTTCCCAAAAATAGAGCCAATCGGGCAAAAAAAAAATTTCCCGTACAAAAATGTATGAAAACTTTAGGGAGCCCTAACTCCGAAACCGGGCTTTTGCCCCAAGAACTGATTTCAGTTTTGGGAGTTTGGGCACGCCTCTACCCCCCTCCAAGTTTCAGCCCATTCTGAGTGGTTCAAATAAACTACACTAACGCCAAACTTTCAGGGTTTTTAAGTTTACGAAAAAAATAGACCCATCCTTTTTTTAGATCAATTCGAGTGTAATCTTCAGTGTAAAGACGGATTGAAAAATCCACTTTTTAGCATTTTTCATAAAAACCCATATATTTATTAAAAATTCATAACTTTTGAAAAAATCGATTTGGACGCTTTATTGAATTTGACTGCAAAAAATTACATTATATTCATGTTTTGAGATTTTGAAAAAGTGGGGGAGAGAAAATTTTTTTTTAAATTATTTGAAAAAATACTTTGTTGCAAATTTTATTACTGACGATATTAATTTTCAATACAAATAACTCAATTTCCATGCAAATTAACTGAAGGGGACATATTAAAAAATCATGTCTCGAAATACATCTCTAAATTTTTGATGTTATAATGTTATAACTCTCTCTAAGCTTTAAAAATAAATTAATTCCACACGTATTCAAAATCTCGAAACTTTTAGTTTAAATACAAGCTTAATGCAAGCCGTATTTATTTCAATACCATTTTGTAATACCTACATATCATTTATTATAAAAAAAAATATATATTCAAATAGTTAATACAAGAATCAGTTTTATAAATAAAAATAGGACTTAATCAAAATCACATAAATTAGACACAACAAACCACATTCTAGACACTACAAACACATTCTAGACAGTCATACCATTTAGTCTCCTCAACTTTGACTTTAATATCAATTTAGTATCGGTGATCTCAAATCATTTGCCTCAGATTGCATTCTTTCCATTGGTTGATTTTTACCATATACTGTACTGTGCCTTTCCACCGAGAACATTTGGCTATTTCTAAGTGGTCGCGATGGTACCCTCAACCTAACTATCAAGTAAGTTCGGAGAACAAAAAACTCCAGATAAAATTTGATGCAGTGTTACAACATAACAAATAATTCATCTATCCTTTAGTGATTGTATGCGGAGCAATTGAATACGATCCGTATAGGACGGAAAAATAAATGGATCTCGCCAAGGCATTGATCTAAATACAAATCTTAATAAATTTTTTTGCACACTTTCAATTCTTTTTAAGTCGACTTCAAAACACGGCGACCATACTTGGGAGCAATAGTCAATTATAGGGCGTACAATAGTACAGTAGAGTGACTTCGTTACAACAATACTATTAAACTCCTTAGACCATCTCAACGACAAAAAATTCTTTTCACACCATACAGTAAACAACTCCAAATCACATTGGAGGGCACTACAATCTTGTTCACTCAATACCCTCTTAAAGATTTTCATATCATCCGCAAAGATACTTAACTCTGAATTCCTAATAACACTCACCACATCATTTATGCTAATTAGAAACAAAAGCGGACCAAGGTGACTCCCCTGTGGAACTCCCCAGGGTCGCAATATAAGGATTAGAACAAATGGACCTAAATGTCACAATATATTCTCTATCTACCAAATAAGATTCAATCCAAACGACAAAATTACTTGGAAAACCAAACTGTTCCAGCTTAAAAAGAATCAAACTATGTGACAACCTATCAAAAGCCTTTGAGAAATCCATATAGATTATGTCCGTCTGACACCCAGCTTCCATAGATTCCAGGACAAATGATAATCTTCATTAGATTGGTGACAGTCAACCTACCACTTACAAATCCATGTTGCTTATCTGATATAAACGGTTTGCAGTGAAAACCAATTTTATCAAACACAATCTTTTCAAAAACTTTTGGAATTGTGGACAATTTAGCTATTGGTCTGTAATTCGTAATCTCGATCTTACTACCCTTTTTATGTATAGGACGAACATAAGAGCTCTTCCATATTTTAGGAAATCTCGATGACTCAATAGATCTATTGAACAAAATCGTCAAAGGCAAGGAAAGTAAATCTGAGCATTTCACCAAAATAAAAGGTGGAATTCCATCCGGGCCACATGAAAAATCAAGCTTCAATTGCTGTAAGAAGCTTAAAACTTCACCAGATGTCACCGAGAATAATGTAAGGGTAGTACTGGGAAATTCATCCATATACCTAAAATAATCTTCATCTGGTACATTATTTGAATCTATAAGATTCAAGAAGAGTGACAAATCTTCACTAGTCTTGGACAACAGATATTTACGCCAACTCTAATTTTTTCTATTCCGGAGTGACTTCAGGTTACGTGTGTACCAAGGTGGATAATTCTCTACTATCCTGTTCATTTCCAGAGGAACCGCTAATTCCAATCCATCACCTCCACATCCTCATCTACTTCTAACAAATCCAAAAAATCAACACCTGATAAATAATTTCTAAGAATTGCCAAATTCGTCTTGCGAAAGTTACGTGAGAATGATCTTTCAAAATCTGGAGAACCCATTGAAACGATGGACCCCACAACACACAAGGGAGGATGATGATCATCGATATACAACAATGGATCACTACACTGATCCACTACACAACCTGTAGGATCCGTAACAAATATTAAATCAAGTTGAACACTGTTTTTATTTTTAATCTGTAAAATTTGCTTAAGGCCTTTTTTACTTTTTACTTGAAAATAATGTTATTTTTTGCAGTCAGAATACCCAAATTTTTTCAGTTTTATTTTATTTGAAAAGCTTAATTCAATACCATTTAGTTGTATCTCTAATCAAAAGTTATGAATTTTTAGAATTATGGGTTTTTATGAAAAAATACTAAAAGAGCCTTGCTCGTACGCCTTACTTTAAAATGGTTCATTAATTTTTTTTACATTTTTCTTGAGTTTTATTCTCATTTAAATTAAAAGAATCTTGTTGGAACTTTTTTCGAAAAGTCTACTTTTTCAATTTTTTTTTTAAGCATCGCAGAAATACAAGCTGACCAATGGCATTTTCCGAAAATTTCTGGGATCCTTCAGAAAAAAATTTGAAAAAGTATACTTTTGGAAAATAAATTATAGAAATATATAAAAATTTTGAATCAAAAATTTTAAAATAAGGCGTTCGAATATTCATGAAGCGGGGCTCATTTAAATAATAATGTAGAGGAACAGAATTGAATTATCAATATCACATTGTTTCAATTACTCAGTCAATTACTTAATATCAAATTTAACTTACAAAAATTATATCCGACATTACTCATGGTTTTGTTTATTTTTATGTAGTTGTTTTTTTTCAATGTTTTAACTTAGCTTAGGAGGAAAAATAGAGGATAATAATGGAAAAGGAGGACAAAATGCGAAATAATGAAAAAAAAGGATGACACTTTTTACTATCAAAAAGGAGGACGTCTGAGAACCCTAACTTTAATTCTTTTTATTACCTACCGTACCTACAATGTTTTTGGTTTTTATTTGTAGATAGTGACGGTTCAATAGAAGTTGATACTTTTGCTAATATGGATAGCCTGGAAAAATCAGAGGAAAATATAAAATTACAGCAAAATTTTGAAATATTACAAGAAGAAGCATTAAATTCGAAAAAAGTATATGTACTAAATTTAGGGGCAGACACGTTAGTTCTTTATTCTATAATTACTTTCTACCTTCCTAATTTTTAATTTAATAAGTATTTAATTATTTTTTTAGATCTTTTAGTAAATTAGCCGCCGGAAGGTCTAATGGTAATGTAGATCTATTTAATTTAGATTCAGTTATTGGACTAGTTCGAAGTGAAACAATAGAATTTCCTGGCTTTCAAGCGACATGCGGTGTAAAATTTTTAAATAATTCAAATGAACTATTAATTGGGAATCAAACTGGACAAATAAATTTATACGATTTAAGAACTTTAAATAAATGCCATTCATTTGGGGGTAAATTACCAAAATTTAAATGTTATTAATAATTATAAAAAATTATACTTTAAAATATTCCTAGACCTATCATTGCCAAACAATAAAACAATAACTTGCTTTGACGTTAATTGTAATGACAGAATTGTATGTGCAGGTACAAACCAAATTAATAGCGACGTATATCTCCTATTTTATGATATCCGGCAAAAGAAATTATTAGGAGCTTATTGGGAGTGCCATCAAGACGATGTTACAAGTTTGAAATTTCATGGAAATAAAGCAGATTTATTGGTATCAGGCTCTACAGATGGATTGATCAATATATACGATGTATCACAAACAAATGAAAATGATGCTTTACAAAATACTGTAAATACCGAATCCAGTATTGATAAATTAAATTGGTATGGGGTTATTTTTCACACAAATAGAATTTAAAATGTCAGTTTAAAAAAAAAATACATCAGATTCTAATTAGGAATAATTTTGCTTTGATCTATCATCTTCTACATAAAATTTGCTTTAAATAATTGATTGAATTATCCTACAAGTTCAGTAGTGGGTTCGATTCTTACCTCGGGCTTGAGTTTGTTGAAATTTTCAGTTTCCCCACTTGATCTAAGCATTTGATTTATGTTTAAATTTTTTTTTTCATTTGAAAAAAATTAATAAAACTTACTAGTTGAGATAAGAAAAAAAAAACTTTTAGAGATAAGAAACCAATTAAATATTTCATTTTTTTTTTTCCTTTTCTATATTTGCAGGCATAAGAATGTGTACGAAAAGGACTTAATTTCATGTATAACGCATACAAATGATTTGAAAATTTACGATGCTGACGAGGTTGATTGTATTTCTCAGTTTGATCGTAAAGAAATAGAAAACAAATTTCCAATTTTAGAAGATTTAAATTTGATTGATTGTCATAATCTTACTGACGACAATGAAATATTTTTATTAGCAACTTCAAGACGAAACAATGGGTTAGTTGATTGACTCTATCAGAAATTAATTTATTTAAAAAAAATATTTCGACTTCTTTGTATTTCTAGCAAAATTTTACGTTCGTTAAAACTTCACACCAAAAATTTATTGCCGTTAGCCAATTTCAGTGATAATAAACAAATTATTCGAGACAGTTTATATAATCGTCACAATAAAACTTTAATCACTTCTGGTGAAAAAGGAATTGTTACTTTATGGTCAGCTGATAGTAAATGCAATAATCCAGATATCCGAACAGATATGCTAAAATTACGCAGGAAAACTGTTGAAAGAATTCATAAAAAAAAACCTTATTGACACAAAAGTACAGAATATTAATTTTTATTGATTATATGAATTGTAAACTTCATAAAATATAATAAACGAAAAGTTTAATGTAAAAAAATGATTGAAGTTGGATTTTAAGTAGGTTTGTAAACCTTAGATTTTATTTATTATTAGATCTAACAGCAACAACACAGTAATTTTTTTATTCTGCAATTTAATTTTTCTTTTTGATTTAAAAAAAAATTCGCAAAAGCATAAGAATATAATGTCCCTAAATTGAGGTCAATATTGATTATACTCAATTCTCAATAAATCAATAAATTTCGTGGATGACGTGTTGGTTAGAAGCTTCTTTTTTATCTGTTTCTTTTATTTTTATTTATTTAATTTATGTACGTAGTATAATTAACTATTATAATATTTGTTTTAAAAGCTTAAACAATTGAAGTTTGCTTTAACATATAGAATAATTTATTTTGTAAATGTATTGGATGTTATTTTCTTTTTTTAAATAGTTCATTGAATAATTTTAGACCATTGTACATCAGCAGATTTTTTTTTTGGTTTCTCATTTCTTAATAAATTTAATCGAAATGAGAAATGTTCATTAACGTGTATCCATGAACATCACTATGTAACATAAATTAATCTCTCACATAGGTATTATACCCAATCTGCACTAGCAATACAAAGACGTCTTAAAGCAGCCTTTGAAAAAGTTCTACACACTGCCAACTGCACTTAGGTTAGGTTAGGTTGTGGCGGGTCGGAAATCCTCAGATTTCCTTGTACTTGGGCCAGTTGGCCCGTTGTACTGGCTTACTCGATGGGCCTAGAATTCCTCATTGAGCCATCTTATTCCTTTTACAAACCTAATTATTTCCCTTGGTTTATGTCTTTGCAGGTCCTCGAGTTCCTGCAAAAAGTAATCCTACCAGCATTCTTGCTCTTCTAGTCCGAACCGTTAGACATTGGCAGAACACGTTAGGTGTTGTTTCCGGTTCTTTCCCGCAACCCCTGCAATCCGCAGTGTCGTCCCTCCCTATCCGAAACTCGTGGTTCCTGAAGAAATCCCCTGTACATATGTTAGTGAAAAGTCGCAGATTAGTCCTGTCAAGGTTTAAAATCTGTTTAGACTTTTCTTTGTCTAGAACCCCCAAACCTTTTTGTTGGTTTTATTTCCCTCCGTTTGTCACCACATTTCTGCGTTTTTTCCAGCCCTATTTGTCTATCTTGGCTTTTAATCCCGAGGCTCTTGAAAGATTGTAGTCTTTTCGGGATACTCCTGTTCCCAAACCTCGCAAGACTGTCCGCTCTCGAATTGCCATCTATGTTCGAGTGGCCTTTTTAACCCACGTAATGGCCACCCGGTTTTCGTGTTCTATTTCTTCAAGTTCCCTCAGACATTCTTGTACTATCCTACTTAGAGCAGTTTATCTTAATCCCTCTTCCTCTTATATTTCTTTCCTTAATTATTCTAGCTACCGTCATTATGTCCATAGTCTCGCTTTGTACAACCGAGGGGGAGCCATCAATGGCGGCTGCATACGATATGTCCAGTTCCTGACAGTATACACCCAATCCAGTGTCCTTTTCTCTTGGACCCGTCTGTATATATTTCTAGGGTTTCCTCTGCGATCTTTTGTCGCGTTTGGTTCACTACAACCTTGAATATCTAGTCACGTAGAGTATTCCTGCGATCTTATCCCAAAGGATTTCCGCGGATAGCTCGTTCCTGATACCCTCGGAAAGCTCTCACACCCTTTCATGAGGTTCCACCCGCTGCCCTGTCATGCATAGTCTTGCTATCGTATTTGTATCTGCCACTTCCACATGCAAAGGCAGCGATCTCAGTCTAATGTTGTTTCTAGTGATCTAGACGCCGTAGACCTTGCCGCTCCGGTTATAATGAACCAAATGAAGCACGTTCACGTTCATAAATATTAGTTTAATCAAAAACAACAAAACGAGTTAAGTTGAAGAAATAAACAAAAATTAGTGTTGACGATGAAAATTGAATAAATCGATTAGCATTACATTGGGTAAAATTTTCTCCGAATTATCTGCGTTGCTGATATGGAAAAATAATTTATCATGCAGCCAAATTTTAAAGATAAAAATATTTTTTCAATTCAAAAATTAATTCTGTCACATAATTGAACATATCATTAGAATTAAAAATGATAAAAATAAATATTTTCTTTTAAGAGTTTAAAAGTTTAAATTAATTGAGGAAATGTTAAATTTTTGAGGGACATATCATAACTTTTTAAAAGGAAAAAAAATAGAATCGCTTGTGAAATAAGATGCCTTTGCTAATAAATTTTCAGTCAGTAACTTTTCATAGTAATAATGGTAATTTTTTATGGTTAACAGTGTCTAGTCAATAAGTAATATAATAAGAATTATAAAATAATTTTAGTTTGACAATTTTAAAATTTAATCAGAAATTTTACAATTATATTGTAGATAAACTCTTAATGCTAAGGATTAATATTGTGTAAATAAGAGTAACTATACTGGATTTTCAATTATACAAATATTTAAACTGCCTATTGACTGGACTAAATATTAGTAAACTTGAATTTTTATAATTTGGTCTATCTTTAAATAATAACAAATTTTTTTAAATTTATACACAACAATATTTAACATACCTGTTAAATTTCTATTATGTATTTAGATAAAATATACATTTATTCAACTTCCATGTGAATCTTATTTATTAATTACATATAAAAAGAATTTGCCTTCAATAAAATTAAAACCATTTAATGATATTAACAAATTTGATATTTTACCAAGAAAAAAATCAAAACATGTGTTCTTCACTTAAATTCTAATATTTACCCACTATTCTATTAATGATATATGAAACAAATCCAAGTATTTTTTTTTTAAATAAAAAGCAGGATATCAACATTTAAGTGAAAACAACAACTATTTATAAATAATTGGGTATCAAAATATAAACAAATATACAAGAATTTTTATTGTTTACTTAAAAATGTTACTGATTATTACTTTCTCAACCTGATTTCCATAAATTTAAAATCTCGTCTTTTTTTTGCATAAATAAGCTGAATGAATTACACATAAATTTTCGACTTTTTGAGTTCATTCTAGAAAAAAAAGTTTATTGAGATAATAAATATCACAAGTGCGATCGAAGGTAAACATTTCCAAATTTTATTTACACAAATGCTTTTAAACTTAGTATTTCGAGGGGAGTGAAAAAATAATAAAAAAAATTTAAATAATGCAAACGAATTTTCCTTTTCGCTTTCGTAACGACGGATTTATGTACACATATAGAATTCAGTTTCGAACGGTGTGAAAAATAAAGCAAAATTTTTTTTTTAAAAATAATAGTAGACAAAAACTTTTAGTTCGTGAATTTTTTTTAGGAAAGTGAATAACTTTGATATTATTTACAAAAAACAAGATTATTAACTTTGATATTATTTATTTTAATTTATTTTTATAAAACAAAGTTATTTAACTTGATGAAAAAAGTAGGAAACGAATTAAGAAACAATTGAACAATTCATTTTTTTTTCATTTTAAAAAACTAAATACTAAGTTTTGTAACAAACTCAAATTGATATTACTCACAAAAATTTATGTGTTTTAAAGGTATATAGACATATGAATATCTAATGCACTTTTTGTATTGATTAAAAACTACTTTATACAAAACTACTTTGATCGAAGCAAAAGCGAAAGAAACCAGAACAAAAAAGAAAAATAAAATAATAATAATAATAATAATTAATGTCCTTAGTATTTATATCTGTACATTGCAACGCCAGCTACACCAACTAATATTGATGCCATAAAATATCCAATAAGTTTTAGCTAAAATATATAAAAACAGAATTTAAAAAATGTGATTTAAGATTGAAGTTAAAAAACAATGCGGTCACTGCAGGAATCTTTAGTGATAGCATTAACTTTCACTTTTATGAAAATTACAACGGAATGTAGTTTTCAGTTTCTTCACTTAGTGTGAAATTAAAATTTTTTTTTTGAAAAACAACCAAAATTGGTCCTCCTCTATCTGAGGCGAAATTAAAAAGTTTCGGCTCATTAATAAAAAAAAAAAACTAACGGGTATAGTCCCAGAGGCATGTTAGTCTCTTCGTTTAATACGGTGTAAGACATTAGACTTGAGTGGTGATTTTCACGTTCGTCAATTTGTCTTTTTAGTGTTTAAAAATATATAAAATTACTTTTGGAACATCTGTTGTATTTGTTGTTTGTTTCTGAGTAGATTTTTCTTCAAGCTTTCTTGCTTGCCCTAACATTTTTTGATACATTTCTTTTTCATTTCGTTCTTCACGACGTTGTTTAATTATCAATTTAGCCAAATCCTGCAAATATAGATTCTCTTCAAATATTAGAATAAATTTAATTAAGCTAATAAATACCTGTTGAATAGTTCTACTTTCTGGTTCTAAAGTTGCAGCTTTTTGTAATAAAAGTATTGCTCCTTTGGTATCGCCTTTAGCATCCAAAACCTTAAAAAAAAAATTTTAGGAACAAATTTAGTGACAAGAGACATTATTCAAATACTTACTCTTCCTTTACGAAACAATGCCTTGGAATTATTTGGCTGACATCTCAAGACATTTTCAACAGATTTTAATGCTGCATCATAAGCTGATATTTTAATTTGAGCCATCGCCAAATTATTGTAAACAATTAATCGGTCTTCTAATAACTCTTGTAATTCATTATTTGTTAACTAAAAAAAAAAATTTTTCGTAAATGAAGCTTATAAAAAAAAATTAAGAAAAAAGGTTTCCTCCGAACGACTTTTGAGTGTAATCTGTTTTTTTATTTTTTTAACTCAATAACTCAATTAACAAAACAAACTTTTTTTTATATATCTAATTATATTTGAAACTAATAACTTAATCGAGATTTCAATATTTAATTAAATGTTTTGCACACACTTTTTTATAATTTGCATATTATATATACATATTTGCAACTAGTCTAAACTAAACCACTTTTCTGATATAGCTCCAGTTTTCAGGAATTAGTACTGAAATAAATTATTTAATCTTAATGATAATAGTGTTATAATGCATGATTTAAAAATATAGTACAATTGTAAATAAATTATCTGCGAATATAAAAAAAACGGTTTTACTAAGAAATCTTTTTTAAGAAAATCCTTAAATACAAAATCCTTAAAAACGAAATCTTTTTTTATGAAATCCTTAATTTCAAAATCTTCAAAAACTTCTATTTTATTAATTTTTAATCTGTTTTTTGAATTTTTGTACCTAATGATTTTGATAATAAAGATGTCATCTTATAATCAAAAAACAAACAGGAGATAGTTATAAATTGTTGACAATTCAATAAATAAAAAAAAGTACAAGTTTCACCTATTTGTTAAATAATTCGAACCAGAATCAAACTTACATCCTCTATTTTGATACCATCACTTATGCCGCAATCAGTTTCATCAAGATATTCTAAAGCTCTTCTATAAATTTGGATAGCAATATTGAATTCATTTCGATTATACCAAAAATTAGCTCGCTCACGTTTGCGATTTCTGAAAGAATATTCCAATTTTTAGGTTAATTACGATACGAAAATAAAAATGGTTATATTAATTTTTATTACGAGTTTTATTCCAAAAAATGCATGTACTAAGAAAAAAACAGGTAGTCGGATGTAAATTCAAAACACTTAATATTAAGTAGACACATCATCAATGAATGTTATTTTAAAAATGTTACTTTTCTTGTGAAGTAAAAGTTAAGTTTAAGTTTGGTAAATTTATTGTCATTCGAACATGAAATAAACTTTTAAGTTTCTAAATTTAACAGTTTTGCCTTTTGTAATTATTATTTTTTTAATAATAATTTATTCTTTTAAATAAATTATCTATCGTTTTTTCTTTTAAAATAAGCTATATTGTAAAAACCTCAAATATTTACCCATATTTTTTCCGAATCGAAAACGTTTTTAAGTCATCTTCATCTTCACTTTTGCCTTCCAATAGTTCAACAGTATAGATTATCTAAAATCATGAAGTTATTATTTTTTTTGTAAAAAAAAATAGGTAATTTAAAGATAATTTAATTACTTTAGCGTCAGATGGAATGTTCAAATTTGGATCTTTTTCATTTTTTAAGCCTACCGAACCATAAGCAAATCTAGAATCAACGACAATTTCAGCGATCTCACCAACTCTCATCAAAGCAACAGTCATATCGAGACCTTGGCACACCTTATTAAAATATTTAGCAAAAATAAAATAAGTTATCGATAATAATAAAATACAATATGTTTGTATGAATTCATATTTTTATGTAATCTTTCTCTCGGAAACAAATGAACCGAGTTTCATGAAATAAGACATAAGCAATCAAGAAGACCGAACGGTTCCAGGCAATCACTTAAATTGTCCCATTCTTGCACCAACACCCCTCCCTTCGTTTCGATCATCCTTGAGCTGATAAAACACAGTTCAAATTTCATCAAATTCGGTTCACATGATTTGAAAGAGTACAACAGGCTTAATTATCACATTAATTAATTCTCATTAACACATTAACAAACTCACTTCAAAATCACCTATGTGCATTTCAAAATCATTTTCATTTTCTACAATTTTTCCATCTTCTAATTTACCAGTAAAACTAATTTTACATAAATCACCTCGCTGTGGTTGAACATTAGTCTCGCTTTTCTTTAAAATTCTTTTAGTCAATTGCCCATTACCAATTATATCAAGAAGATCTTCATTTGAATCTGGCGAAGATTTTGTTTCTGTTTCTAGTTTTTCAGCTTCTGTTTCATTTAGACCAGTTAAATCTTCGAATGAACTATTGCTTGATTTTTCTGACAAATCCATGTTGATTTCAGAATTTCTATTAGTTATACAATTATTGGGAATTTAAGTTTTTGATAGCACCAAACTAAAAATCCTTAAAAACAAAAAAAATTCAATATGAAAATAATTTGTCATTTAAATTATTTTGTGATTTAAAATTTATACATTTAATGAAAAGACAATTTATTTATTTTCATTAAATGAATTTACTATTGTTAAATTTGAAAAGATCTACAATTTCCGGCAGATATTTCAATTTGTAAGCCGAGTAAAATTATTATAATTAATACAGGTAGTAATAGTAATAAATGATGAATGATTCTAGTAATAATATAATATTCTCACAATAACTTTGTATAAGCCTTTAGAGGCCTTTTTTGTTGTAATAAAGATTGAATAAATAAATAAAAATAAAATTTTAATTTGTAAATCTAAAAATAGGAGGTAGGTAGGTAGATATTTAGTTGATGAACTTCATTCATTTCAGTGTTTATAGAAAAATGTGGGTATAATTAATTGCAAAGGTAATTAATATAATATTTCTCGTTAATAAATAATTTATATAATTCAATATAATTATTGAAAATTAAAATTAAAAGAAGTTTTTGAATTGTCCGACGTCGTCGAAGTTGGTGAAACGTTCCAAAGAACTTTTTCAATTTGTGTCGGTCAATTAAGTAGGTAGATTCCTATATCGAAAAATTTAAAAGGTGAATGCGATTCCTGATTGATGATGTTTACAACACAACTTTTATTCTAGGGTAAAGTACCCAATTCTCAGCCACCTAACTCGTTTTTTCACTTTGAACGAACAAAAAGTATAAAATATTAGCATTTAGCTATACAAAGTTATGTTTTTTGGATTTTTCAGACATTTTTCTACATAAATCCGGAATTGCTTTATTTAATTTATTTTTTTATAAAAAATTCGTAGAAATAAGAAAAAAAAAACCCATTTTCCCCTATTCTCAGCCACCCAAATTCTATTCTCAGCCACTTTGGATTCCATTCTCAGCCACCCTCGTTTTAAAGAGAATTAAGCAATAAAAGTCGGTTTTAAGTATTAATTACGTTGAGTTTTATTTAATTAGGAACTATAAGTTCCTAAAAGCTAGATTAGAAAACTTAAAAAAATCTAGACAAAATAATTTTTATGCAAAAATTACATTAAAAATATCTAGAAACTATATTCCTTAACTAACAATTCGTAAATTACTTTTATTTGTTAGAACTTTTGAATTTTTAAAATAATTTTGAGCACTTTGGGAGATAAATGCACGGAGTCGAAAATCCCGGATGTACGAAATCCCGGAATTTTTTTTACCCGTTTCCCAAAATCTCGGAAATCACAATTCCGGAAGATATCCCGGAAATCACAATCCCGGATGCTGAAATCCCAGAAGGTAGAATCCCTGAAAGACGAAAACCCGGAGACGAAATCTCGGAAGTCAAAATCCCGGAAACCCTAAATCTCGATACCTGAAATCCCGAAGACTTAATCTGAGAACCTAAAATAAATGAAAAGGGAGGTTTTAATCCCTGCAGCCCCGCAGGGATACGTGATCGATATTTGATTTCAAAAAATGTATGTTCCTAGTTAATGATTTCTTTCACATTAAAATATCAGGGATTTTGTTCCTGCGGAATTCTGCTTTCCGGAAATTTGTCTCTCCGGCATTTTTGTTTCCAGGATTTTTTTATTTCGAGATTTTAACTTCCGGGATTTTGGTTTCCAAGATTTTGGCTTCTGGGATTTTATCTTCCGTGATTTTGTTTTCGAGCTTTTGTACTCGGGAGTTTAGACCCCAAACCCGGGGGGCATATCAGAAACGAGGCCTTTTTTCCAAGAACTGTTTGCGGTTTTGGGGGTTTGGGACCGCCTCTACCCCCCCCCCCTCCAAGTTTCAGTTGATTTTGAGTGGTTCCCGTCATCTGCAGTTTCGTTGTTTTTTTAAATTTTGAGCCCGAATTTCTTTGCTGAAAGCAAAATTTTAAAATTTAATTAAGTGGCCGAGAAAAGAATTCAAATATAGTATTAAGATATTATTGTCGGCCACAAGGAAAAAAAAACTTTTGTACCCCGGCTGACAATTGGTCCAGCTCATTATAAACGATATTTAAGCTGTTTTATAGGTTCCTAAATGTAAAAACTGTCAAATTTAGTTGTTTTTGTTTTTAAATAAAATTTTGCATTGAATTCTATTCTCAGCCCCGGGGTGGCTGACAATTAAATTTACCCAAAATTTTGGATTGTAATCTCGACCATGTGAAAATTTTAAGTAAAATAAAATAAAAATTTACCCATTTTTTTTTTATTTATGCAGATAATTATCTCCTTTAATAATTTAAACTACTATACCTTTGATTTTTTACAAAAATTTTGATTTTTAAGCTCGTTTATCTGAACACCTTTTTTCATAAAATTCTAATTTTTTCTACCGAACTGATCGCATCGACAGACTTGTTTGAAATTAATACTTTTTAATCAATTATTTTAATTCCGAACTATTTTATTTTTTGCATATGAGTAGAGGGATAAACACTCTTTTAAATTAAATTTTGGTTTTTTGGCGGAGATGTAGGTATACTTTTCCTAATACTCATGGGCAAAGTTAAAGTGGCTGAGAATTGGTCCCGGCTGAGAATACCTGCCTTTACCCTACCATAAAAGTTTGGTGTACCTTTCTCGTTGTTTCACATACTCTTTGAAAAAAGGGAATATTTTAATTTATTTTTAATATCGTTTTATGCATGGGTAGAAATGCATAATAAGTTTCAAAAAATAGTTACATTGACAAAAAATCAGTAAACATTTTCTATAAATACCTACCACTTAATTTAGTAATTTTTTAATATTTATACCTAGCCTAGTCAAATGAATCAATAATTAATTTTATCAAAAATACAGTGATAAGTTTTCATTGTTGTTCAATTTTAGAACCCTTACGTCTTTATCTACTATAGTTAAGAATTATATTAAAATTAACAATAATACAATGAGTTGGGGGGTCGAAAATTGAAATTTCGAATTTTTTCACGTAGGTAAATACAGAATTACAACTTTAACTTAACCGTTAATAACACAAATAACCTTTAAATGGAGGTCGCGAGTTAAGTCGAAATAAACTTCATATTATCCTAAATTAGTTTTTACCCCTGACCAAAAGAGGCAGCAGAGACCAAAACCGATTAATTGGATCATCGTTTTTTTTTTTCAAAGCAAATTTCTATTTCACTGAGATTTTGATGTTTTAGATCTCAGCATGAGCCCCAGTGATGCCAGCCGAAGCTGGCTTAAATTAAGTGTTATTTTTTGCAACTTTATTATTTTTTTATTTTTTACAAATTTTTGATTTTCAAATAACGAACTTTCGAGAAAAAAAACAAATAGGTAGGTACAGGTAGGTCTCGGTCTCCACCTAATTGTTAAATAAAAATCTAAAATTATTTTGAAATAATTTTTATTTTTTTTTTAATATTTACTTTTACTTTAGGTAAGATGTCTCCTTCTCCTTGTGCTAAGAAGCCTTAAGCAAAAATCAATTTAAAATGAAAAATCAAAGGTCTTTTTATTAATTTTTTTTTTTCTTTTTTTGTACAAAATGTGAAAGTGGAGTGAGGACAGCAGCAGTTACTTAGTGGTTGATTTGATGGTTGGTTAACAAAGGTTTTATTTTTTTTTAATCAGAAATAAATATTGCAGTGCAGTGTTTATTTTTTAATCAAAATTCAACTAATAGAAAAAAAATATCTAATAAAATTAGAATTTTGAATAATTAGTAATTCTTAAATCTTGTTTTTTTTTTTTAACTATTTTGATAATTAAATTTCTAAAAAAAAAATAATACAAATAAAAGTTTCTCTTTTTATCGCTTTTCGTTTCGTTCGACTTTCAATAAACAAAATGACATACAGAAACAGAACAAAGCAGAACGCCAGAACCAGCAGAATTGAGCTGCTGAGAGCTGAGAGGCAGGCGCTGAGACTCTGACTGCCACTGACAATCATTATGCTATAGATATGGTCGACGTAATTTTTACGCGCGTGTCGCACTACGTAAAAACCGTAAAAACAAAAGGCCTTCTCCCTGAAAAAAAATTAAGAATTTGAAATTCATGCATTTCAAATTCCTAATGTATTTTGTTAGTGTAAATTTTTTTGTTGTTGTGAATTTCAAATACACGCCTCAGAGCGTGTATTTGAAAATTATGAATTTGAAATATCATTACTGTCAAAATAAAAAAAAAATCAAACAAAATAAACGTCAAAATAAAAATATTTTAAAAATTAGAAAAAAAAGTAAAAAAGTGCGCACCCGAAAATTTTTTTTTGACATAAAATTACAATAACAAAATACATTAGGAATTTGAAATGCAGAATTTCAAATTCTTAAATTTTTTTCAGGGAGAAGGCCTAAAGATGATTTAATATAAGGGAGTGGCTGCAGTTACAGCAAACCGTAAATTAATTTTTTTAATTTAATTTAAAGTTACGGTAACCGTAATTTTTTAGCTAATGCGCTTATGCTTTCCAAACTAGCAATTTTATTCATAAATTAAATCAGGTTATCCCTCAATTGAAAATTGATGTTCACACCATGAATTTTTTTTAACCCGGGTTAATTGTGTTGTTTTTTAATTTTTATTTATTTTTGTTAAATTTCTAAATAAAAATTATTGAATAAAATTTATTCAAAAATAATTTAAAAATTGTATAAAAAAATTCTATAAGTGAATTAATTAATTTAAAATTAAAATTCGAAAAATAAAAATTACAAAAAAAAATGGGAGCGACTACAGTTACGGCAAACGTAACTCTTTTTTTTTTTTGAGAGTTACGGCAACCGCCCTGCTAGCTTTTGTTCACCAGTTTCATCAGTTACAACCACATACAAATCTATACGCGTAATCCTGTTGAAAATTGACTACAGTTACGGCAAACGTAACTCTTTTTTTATTTTTAGAGTTACGGCAACCGTAATCCTGTTGAAAATTGTTTAAAGTTATGGCAAACGTAACTCTTTTTTTTTGAGAGTTACGGCAACCGTAATCCGTAGAAAATTGTCTAAAGTTACGGCGACGTAGCTTTTTTTTTTTTTTATGACTTTTTATTTAAATAAAAACTTTTTTTTTAAATAAAAAAACTTACTTCAAATTTTAGTATTTATCTACAAAAACCTGAATTCTATTGGATATCATACCTTAATATTTCAAAACCAATCTAACAATTTTGGTACTCGCTCAAGTAACCAATTATTATTGGTGAGACGAATTAGACTTGAAGTATCAAGGCAAAAAATATCTTATTTTGGTACCAGCCTATATAATACTCTTCCTCAACAATTAAAACTTTCTAATTCAATTTCTCAGTTCAAATCTGGAGTTGCACAGTGGATCGTCGACAACTACCCACCCTAAACGGTATAACCAATATAAATCAGTATAAGCTGATTCTATTAATTTTAATTTTTAAAATTCTATATTTTTATATGCTTATATTGAGAATGTAACACTTACTAACAAATGCTAAACTATCATAATTCTTTTTAGAGTTCCCAGAACATACTTGATGCAATACCTATTTTATAAATTTTTGCATATTAATTTAGATACACTAAAGTAAAAAGCCATAATTTAAACAAAACAGAATATTTTAAGTCTAATATTTATTAATAAATAATGAAATTAAATTAATGAATTAAATTCCTATTAATATAATTTAACATAATATAATTAGATTTTTTTTTTTTTTTTAATTAATTACTTTTGTAATAATCTTTTTTTATATAACTAAAATGTTGCCATTATTAGTCCCAATAAGGCACTTGCATGGGACACATATAAAAACAAAATTTGAACTATTTCTTTTCTGTATTAGTAACTAGTTTTAATATAATGAATTGTTTACTTTTTATAAGATCAATGTTAAATAAATGCACTAAATAAAATAATAAAATAAAAAAAAAAGTTGTTATGCTGAATGGGGGACGGCCGCCGCCTCCCTAGGGCTTCTTTTTTTTTTTTTTTTTTTATTTTGCTTTGGGGTTTCGCGCTTTTAAAACTATTTTTGTGTTTTTGTATAACGATGTAAGGTTTTACTATTCTTGCATTTTTTGTATGACGGTTTTTACTTGTCAATAACTTTCACATGTACACATCATTTATATTTTCTATTTTGTACACCTTTATAATTTTAATACTGTAGCCGAGAGGTAGAGTGGTAGAATGAAATGCTAAAGAACGAGGTTCGAATCCCGAAGAAAGGGTTAAGACAAAAAAAAAAAAGAAAAAAAAATTAAATAAATTTTTTTTTTTTCGACAAAAAAAAAAAAAATTTCCGTAACTTTAAGCATTACCAAAAGTTACGGTTTCCGTAACTTTAAAAAAAAAAAAATAAGTTACGTTAACCGTAACTGTTAAAAAAAAATAAGTTACGGTTATTTTTTCTAGAACTGTGAAATTTTTTCCACTTCTCAAGTGCGAACGGTAGTTTCAGAAAGTGGAAATTTCCACTTATTTATCCGGATAAATGTTGAAGTGCGAACAAGGTATTATCATAGACGAAATAGATATAGACTGGCAATATCATCTTTTTTCTCTTTTTTTCATATGGGATTTTAAAATTATTTTTTCAGCAAATTTTGAAATCAAAAAGACCCACTCATATGTTTTCTGACATTAATTTTGTTTAAATTTGTTGTTATTTTTTGTAAAATTTAGGGAATGAGTATAAGAGTATCCGTGCAGCAATAAATAAAAACTTAAAATACCTAAAATAAATTTATTTGCAAGAAGAAAATTTCAGAAAGTGTGTACCTACATAGTAAACTAAAATTATGAGGATAGTATAAATAAAAAAAATTACAAAGAAAATTCTAAAACCAAATTAGGTATTTATGTTACATTTTTATTAAACAAAAAAAAAACCAAAGTAATTTCATATATACACACAAATTATATTTGTAACAAAAAAAATTTAAATAAAAATAAATTAAATTATTCACAAACCAGAAAATAATATCAATTTATTGAATTTCTGCCGCGAAATAATTTTTAGTCTGGTCTTGTCTGGTAGATTTCAAGTTTCAGCATTTCATGTATTTTGTGAATATAAATAGTTATATTTAAACCTATATAAAAGTTCACTACAAAAAAAAATGTACTTTTAAAAAAACCCACTCATATGTTTTCAATTTTGTGCTGAATTTTTTTTCTTTCAATGCAAGTCTAGATATATTTTGTTTATGGGTATTATACATCAAAAAAATTTAGCTGTTTTTTTAGCTATTTTGGAAAAAAACATAGCTATCCCTCAGCTTTTAGCTACAAAAAAAAATTTTCTGGCATCACTAGACAAAGGATTGGTTTTGTTGGTTAAAAAACGAAGGAAGGGAGGAATAAGAAAGGAAGCAAGGTTCCTAAAGTTTTAGAATTTAAATATTTTGAAAGAATAATTTATTTTATTTATTAAAGATCATTATTTTTATTTAAATAAATTATAGCTACGATTATTTCATTCATTCAAGAAGCTGTAAAAAAACTGTTTTTTTTTTGTTATAAAAAAAAATGGAGTTTGAAGATTACGATGTAATGGGGAATTTTAAAGAATTCGAAAATGGTATTTTTATTATTTGTTTTTTTTTTTTGCCCTCGCCGCCAGCGATTTTATTTCTTGTTTACATTTTTTTTTTAGCTAACATTGATGCTTTAATTGCTTCTACTAAACATCCAGATAACCAATCGATGAATAATGATTCACAAAATTTTGATGAACTAGACGATAGTTTGATGAATAATAAAACATCTAAAAGAAATAATTCTGAAAATAAAAAAGCATTACCAACAATTAAGAAGTCACCACCCAAACGCATAACAACTAAAATACAAAAAACAAATGAGAAGAAAGGAAAAACTAAATCAACGCGCAAATCTAATGGTCGTTTAACTCGATCACAGAAAAAAATACTAAATAATAATCGAGACAACGACGACGACGACGACACAACATTTGAATCCAGTGAATTACGTGATTATGATTTTTCTAGTGACGATGAAGCTAATAATTTATTTTCAATATTAGATGAGAAGAAATCAGTGTCAGACATTGTTTGTGAAGGGAGTGATAATTCAAGCAGAAGTGAGTGTTTGAAAAAAAACCAAGTTTTGAATCCACCACTCAATACACAAAAAGGACGGGCGAGGCGTAATTATATGTCAAAATTAGCTGATGAAATTATAAATAAATCAATTGTGGAAATTTCTGATGTAGAAACAAGATTTAACACAGGCATCCGTCATATTGCTCAACAATCTCGACGCAGAGGTCGACGAACTCGCCAAAGAGATCCGAATGTAGTGAGTTCAATGAAATTCATTCGAAAATTTTTTCTTAATTTTTAGTCTGTTCAATCAAAAACAATTATTGTGGTTGTATAAGATAGTTTAAATCCAATTGATAGATTATTTTGGAACCAAAATCTAAGCAATTGATTTTATTAAATGAATAGATTTAAACGAAATCCTTCTGATATTTAAATTTTTGCTTTATTTTTTTTTTACTTATTTTAGAAAATAATTTGCAATACAAAAAAATCGTTTGTGTACAAATTTTTTTTTTTTAGATAACAATAGGATCCGATAGTGAATATGACGAAACCGAAAGTCTGCCACCTATTGCAATCAAATGTAATGTAAAAAACTCCAGTTATTCAAACTTAGAATCTGAAAATCCTGAATTGGATATTAAAATAGAATGGCGAGATAAAATTGAAGTTCACAAATTGCGAAAATTTCAAAAATTTTCTAATATAATGCAAATGTTGGCAGATAGAGAACATTGTGACGTCCGTGACGTTTTATTAAACTTGAATAATAAAGTGGTTTGCCCAAATGATTCACCAAATAACATTAATTATAAATCTTATGACATTATTTGTAAGTAAATCAATTAAATTAAAGTAATTGCCGATATACTTACATTCAAATCATATACGACCTTACTACAGATCACTGTCACATACGATTTAAGAGAGGTCTTCAAATGTTTTTTTCTTTCAAGCCAATCGAAAGTAGTTTACAAAATAAATTTTTTGTTTCCCCAAATTCGGTCTCGATCCAGAGCCACTTAAAGTACCAAAAACAGTAATTTATGCTCCCATTTCCAGCTTAATACAGATCTGATTTCATCGGTCTTGGATTTAAATAAAAGGTTTCGAAAAACTTGAAGTGTCTTTTCATAAGCTGACCATTTTTGTCCTCCTAAAAGGGGAACATATTCAGAATATTTTTAATTTTTCGCAAATATCTCGAAAACGGTACGCCTTACAGCTTCGGAAGAATTTATTATTTTTATATTTTTTTCAAAACTCAATATCTCAATTGTTGTGTCAAAAATGCCTTGCATTTTTTGTTTATAAATTACTAATGAAAATCATTTTTGAAACCTGAGGTTTATTTTTATTAAAGTATCAATTAGTCTAATTTGAATTAATTCAATTAGCAATTAGTCTATCTATATTTAAAACTAAATTTTTAAGACCTTTACTATTTTACTATTAAAATTTTGGTAGCATGCGAAAAATCTTACAGAATTACTCGATAAATAATTTTTAAGTATATTTTACCTTCATTTGTTCTTTTATTTGATTTTTACTAATTTACTATAAATTTTTATGTTATATTATTAAAATTATAATGAATTTTTAGCTGGACGTATAGTAAAGAATACACTTACCGATAATTTGATGTCAAAACATAATAATTGTGATGAATTCCAATTGAAAGTTCAATCTAGCCTTTGGAAAAAACGAATAATAGTTTCAGTAAATCAAAATGAGCCAGTATCTCACATTTATATAAAAATTTCAGAAGATATAAAAATGGCAACAGATAAATTTCTTCTATAGTAAGTGAAAGCAAATAAAATAATAGGATTAAGAAGGGAAACTCAAAACAAAAATAATTTTAGACAAGGATGGCTACCTTGTTTTTCAGAAAGCCTATTGCTAGTAAACTTTGATCAAAGTCAATTAATCATGATTTGATTTCATGTTGAATGTTTTCTATTTATAAATAAGCTGTTCAGCTTGCAGTCTAATTTAATCATTATTGTCTCTGGACAAAACCCTAGCTTAGCATGATCTCATTATTCCTTAAACTTGTAAAATTCTAAACTTGTAAAATTCTCCAAAATTTCAATTACCTTAACCTAACTTGTCAAATTTAAATTATATTTTTCAGTTTCGACGGCGAACTTTTAAAGAAGGGTGTTAAGATCTGCGATTTGGACATTGAGGAAGGTGAAATATTAGATTTAGTTATAAAGAAATAATTTATTTTGTATTGTTAATAGATTTTATACTTTTTTTGGCTTGAAATTGATGAACATATTTTTAAAATTATTTAATTTAAATGATTAAGTTACAAACATATTATACAATATACAATTTAAAATACATGAAATTATCGTATTTATTTAATACTAGTCGAAATACCCGGCTTCGCACGGTATTCCTGAACTTATATTAATATCAAAACACTTTAATCCAGATTTTGTGCACTAAAAAAACAGAATTTCAAAAGTCAGGGAAACTGAAAATGGTCAGGGAAAGTCTGGGAATTCCAACAGATTTCTCGAAAAAATTAAAACCACTAAAAATTTTTGAAGATATAAAATTAAATCGATGCTGTATAATAAGTAAAGTAAAGTTGTTATTTTATTTTTCGATGTTTTTTGATATAACAAAACAACATGTTTTTCAACGAATTTTCAACCTTTTTTTTATCAATCTGAAATTATTAATGTACTGTACTGTACTGTACTGAACTGCCATTTGTGACTAATTATTAAACCATTCTTGATCTTTTTTTGCTATTGCATGTTCAGTTCTCAAAAAATAATAAACTACTAAACGAAATATCATTTAACATTTTAAATACAAATATTTCACGATTTAAAATTTCTCACTTTAAAGTGGTACTAATCACGATTAAACACAACAAAATTTATAAAACTATATTTTAGTTAAAGTAAACTGAAGTACATTAATTCTCTTACTTTTTTTTTTGACTAACCCATACATTAAAAAAAATATTGGAGATGGGTTGAGGAAACATTATGTAAGATCCCTCAATTAAGCACTAAGTACTCCTATTTTGTTTCATACAGTAACAATTTTCATAACTTTAAACATTATTTCTCAAACTAGGAGGCGCGGCTCCTTTGGAGGCCGTGAAGATCATGAAGGAGGCCGTGCAAATGTTCACAAAAAATTAATATGCATTGAAATTATAGGTACCTATTCACTGATGATAATGATATTTGCATAAACATTAAAATATAATCATGTTCGTTTGGTTTAAAAAGGAATTAACAGATATTACATCAGATTTCCCTAAGGTTGAAAAATTCTTTCAGAACTTTGGATAAGACGACTGCGAAAATATTCATTATCGAAAATGAAGTCTTTTTTATTTAATTAAAGTTGCGACAAAGTATCTTGTGATACAAAATTTACTAGCTTTAGAGCAATATTTTTGGAATAAAGCTTCGTATAAGTTTTGTGTTAAAACTTAATATTTTTTAATAAAAATAGTACATTTTTGGGGGGGCCGTATAATTTTTAATTCCAAATTTAGAGGGCCCCAGCAAACACTGCTTTAAAATACCGTAAATACAGAAATATAATTTAAAAAAATATATTTTTAATAATAATTTATAAATTAACTTTCGTTTTAAAAACCCAAGATAGTTCATTTACATACATAACAGCTCAAGTAAAATGAGGAATCTCAGTTTTAGTTTTTTTAGAATACATACTTGTATGTTTATTGAAATGAGCTGACCATTTTTGTCCTCCTAAAAGGACGACATATTCAGAATACTTTCAGTATTTCGCAAATATCTCGCAAACGGTGCGTTATACAGCATTTTTGAGGTTGTCCAACCTACGGTGACCGTGAATCCAACTTTTACCTATTACTTATTATTAGGTACCTATTCGAAACGCCCTAGAACTTGAAAAACTATCAAAGGGTTACTGAGATATTGAGTTTTGAGAAATATTAAAGGTTTATTATTTTTATATTTTTTCAAAACTCAATATCTCAATATTTCGAAATATTGGCGAAAAACTAAAAATATTCTGAATATGTCCATCTTCTTCTTCTACAAAATATAAAATATTTTTAAATGGAAAATATTTGTTCTCTTTTTTTTCAAAATTGAAAAAAATGTTTGTATAAAAGATATACAATGTAATATAATACATATTATGTAAAAGATATATCTTCGGTCAGCGACGCAAACCTGATAAGTCTGTTTTTGAAAATTTTACAGGAGACACAAAAAAATGGATTATTCTTATTATTATAATTAACACAAAATTGCTTAAGATTAACGAATTTCGAAGCGATATGAATTGAATAAAATCTGTAGCTTCTTAAGAAGATTAATACATTAAGTAAGTATCTTAATTTCTATTTACTAGGTTTGGTTACAAAAACTTTCCACCTAAATATACTAGTTTTTTTTCGACAATAGCAGATCGTAAAAATTATTAACAGATTTTTTATGAATGTAGATCGACGCGATCAACAAAAAGGACAGGAAAATGTAAAAAAAAACATGTTTTGTGAAAAGTAAGACATACGAGCTGACAAAATGTTCAATAAAATTTCAATTGTTTTAACTTTATTTCATACAATGTTTTTTTGCAAAAGCAAGAAAAATATTTCAATTTTCAAAAGTAAAAACCATATTTGTTCTATGAAATGAGAATTTAAATTTCTTGGTTTCAGAAAAAAAATAGTTGAAATTGTTACTTCTGTACCGAGATTTCGTTATGAAAATTATTAGGTGATTGAGATGCGGACTCATTTTTCACAAAAAATTATTTCATTTTATTTTTTAATGGTGAGACGATTCGATTTAAGTGTCATTTTACTCATTTGAAATTATTTGTGTGAGATTTCAAAATATTTTTTTATTTTTTTTATAATTTTTTTTTGTATTTTTTTTTTTTTTTTTAAGTATAATAAATGACATAATATAATTTCGAAATATTTTCGAGACCCACTCATCTCACTTTTTTATAAAAATCGCTTTTTCGGAAAAGGTGGAATCATTTGGCGAGATCGTTTCATTTCACCCACTCACTCACTTAATAACGAAATCTCGGTACTGGAAAAAACAATTTTTTTATATGGAAAGTCAGGGAAAGTGATTCTGAATAAAAAGTGGGAACCCTGTTCCTAGTACGCTATAGCCATCTGGGGTCTCTAGGCTCCTTATTTTCAAAATTTTAAAATCTCGAAATTTTTTGTATAGCCCCCTAATTGAGCCCTGGGACAACGGTTGTGAGCCTTTCAACATCCAGTTTTTTAAATAGGCTTTTCTACTACCCTATAACCATCTCGGGGTCCAATGCAACTTAAGTTCAAAATTTCAGCCAAATCGGTTCAGCGGTTTAGGCGTGATTGAGGACAGAGGACAGAGGACAGAGGACAGAGGACAGAGGACAGAGAACAGAGAACAGAGAAACAGAGAAACAGAGAAACAGAGAAACAGAGAAACAGAGAAACAGAGAAACAGAGAAACAGAGAAACAGAGAAACAGAGAAACAGAGAAACAGAGAAACAGAGAAACAGAGAAACAGAGAAACAGAGAAACAGAGAAACAGAGAAACAGAGAAACAGAGAAACAGAGAAACAGAGAAACAGAGAAACAGAGAAACAGAGAAACAGAGAAACAGAGAAACAGAGAAACAGAGAAACAGAGAAACAGAGAAACAGAGAAACAGAGAAACAGAGAAACAGAGAAACAGAGAAACAGAGAAACAGAGAAACAGAGAAACAGAGAAACAGAGAAACAGAGAAACAGAGAAACAGAGAAACAGAGAAACAGAGAAACAGAGAAACAGAGAAACAGAGAAACAGAGAAACAGAAACAGAGAAACAGAGAAACAGAGAAACAGAGAAACAGAGAAACAGAGAAATAGAGAAACAGAGAAACAGAGAAACAGAGAAACAGAGAAACAGAGAAACAGAGAAACAGAGAAACAGAGAAACAGAGAAACAGAGAAACAGAGAAACAGAGAAACAGAGAAACAGAGAAACAGAGAAACAGAGAAACAGAGAAACAGAGAAACAGAGAAACAGAGAAACAGAGAAACAGAGAAACAGAGAAACAGAGAAACAGAGAAACAGAGAAACAGAGAAACAGAGAAACAGAGAAACAGAGAAACAGAGAAACAGAGAAACAGAGAAACAGAGAAACAGAGAAACAGAGAAACAGAGAAACAGAGAAACAGAGAAACAGAGAAACAGAGAAACAGAGAAACAGAGAAACAGAGAAACAGAGAAACAGAGAAACAGAGAAACCGAGAAACAGAGAAACAGAGAAACCGAGAAACCGAGAAACAGAGAAACAGAGAAACAGAGAAACAGAGAAACAGAGAATACGAGAAACCGAGAAACAGAGAAACAGAGAAACAGAGAAACAGAGAAACAGAGGAACAGAGGAACAGAAAACAGAGAACAGAAAACAGAGAACAGAAAACAGAGAACAGAAAACAGAGAACAGAAAACAGAGAACAGAGAATAGAAAACAGAGAACTGGGGACTGAGAAACAGAGAAACAAAGAAACAGAGAAACAGAGAAACAGAGAAACAGAGAAACAGAGAAACAGAGAAACAGAGAAACAGAGAAACAGAGAAACAGAGAAACACAGAAACAGAGAAACAGAGAAACAGAGAAACAGAGAAACAGAGAAACAGAGAAACAGAGAAACAGAGAAACAGAGAAACAGAGAAACAGAGAAACAGAGAAACAGAGAAACAGAGAAACAGAGAAACAGAGAAACAGAGAAACAGAGAAACAGAGAAACAGAGAAACCGAGAAACCGAGAAACCGAGAAACCGAGAAACCGAGAAACCGAGAAACCGAGAAACAGAGAAACCGAGAAACCGAGAAACAGAGAAACAGAGAAACAGAGAAACAGAGAAACAGAGAAACAGAGAAACAGAGAAACAGAGAAACAGAGAAACAGAGAAACAGAGAAACAGAGAAACCGAGAAACCGAGAAACCGAGAAACCGAGAAACCGAGAAACCGAGAAACCGAGAAACCGAGAAACAGAGAAACAGAGAAACAGAGAAACAGAGAAACAGAGAAACAGAGAAACAGAAAACAGAGAACAGAGAATAGAAAACAGAGAACTGGGGACTGAGAAACAGAGAAACAAAGAAACAGAGAAACAGAGAAACAGAGAAACAGAGAAACAGAGAAACAGAGAAACAGAGAAACAGAGAAACAGAGAAACAGAGAAACAGAGAAACAGAGAAACAGCGAAACAGAGAAACAGAGAAACAGAGAAACAGAGAAACAGAGAAACAGAGAAACAGAGAAACAGAGAAACAGAGAAACAGAGAAACAGAGAAACAGAGAAACAGAGAAACAGAGAAACAGAGAAACAGAGGAACAGAGGAACAGAAAACAGAGAACAGAAAACAGAGGAACAGAAAACAGAGAACAGAAAACAGAGAACAGAAAACAGAGAACAGAGAATAGAAAACAGAGAACTGGGGACTGAGAAACAGAGAAACAGAGAAACAGAGAAACAGAGAAACAAAGAAACAGAGAAACAGAGAAACAGAGAAACAGAGAAACAGAGAAACAGAGAAACAGAGAAACAGAGAAACAGAGAAACAGAGAAACAGAGAAACAGAGAAACAGAGAAACAGAGAAACAGAGAAACAGAGAAACAGAGAAACAGAGAAACAGAGAAACAGAGAAACAGAGAAACAGAGAAACAGAGAAACAGAGAAACAGAGAAACAGAGAAACAGAGAAACCGAGAAACCGAGAAACCGAGAAACCGAGAAACAGAGAAACAGAGAAACAGAGAAACAGAGAAACAGAGAAACAGAGAAACAGAGAAACAGAGAAACAGAGAAACAGAGAAACAGAGAAACAGAGAAACAGAGAAACCGAGAAACCGAGAAACCGAGAAACCGAGAAACCGAGAAACAGAGAAACAGAGAAACAGAGAAACAGAGAAACAGAGAAACAGAGAAACAGAGAAACAGAGAAACAGAGAAACAGAGAAACCGAGAAACAGAGAAACAGAGAAACAGAGAATACGAGAAACCGAGAAACCGAGAAACAGAGAAACAGAGAAACAGAGAAACAGAAACAGAGAAACAGAGAAACAGAGAAACAGAGAAACAGAGAAACAGAGAAACAGAGAAACAGAGGAACAGAGGAACAGAAAACAGAGAACAGAAAACAGAGAACAGAAAACAGAGAACAGAAAACAGAGAACAGAAAACAGAGAACAGAGAATAGAAAACAGAGAACTGGGGACTGAGAAACAGAGAAACAGAGAAACAGAGAAAGAAAGAAACAGAGAAACAGAGAAACAGAGAAACAGAGAAACAGAGAAACAGAGAAACAGAGAACCAGAGAACCAGAGAAACAGAGAAACAGAGAAACAGAGAAACCGAGAAATCGAGAAACCGAGAAACCGAGAAACCGGGAAACAGAGAAACAGAGAATAGAAAACAGAGAATAGAAAACAGAGAATAGAAAACAGAGAATAGAAAACAGAGAATAGAAAACAGAGAATAGAAAACAGAGAACAGAAAACAGAGAACAGAGAACAGAGAAACAGAGAAACAGAGAAACAGAGAAACAGAGAAACAGAGAAACAGAGAAACAGAGAAACAGAGAAACAGAGAAACAGAGAAACAGAGAAACAGAGAAACAGAGAAATAGAGAAACAGAGAAACAGAGAAACAGAGAAACAGAAACAGAGAAACAGAGGAACAGAGAAACAGAGAAACAGAGAAACAGAGAAACAGAGAAACAGAGAAACAGAGAAACAGAGAAACAGAGAAACCGAGAAACCGAGAAACCGAGAAACCGAGAAACCGAGAAACAGAGAAACCGAGAAACCGAGAAACAGAGAAACAGAGAAACCGAGAAACCGAGAAACCGAGAAACAGAGAAACAGAGAATAGAAAACAGAGAATAGAAAACAGAGAATAGAAAACAGAGAATAGAAAACAGAGAATAGAAAACAGAATAGAAAACAGAGAACAGAAAACAGAGAACAGAGAACAGATAAACAGAGAAACAGAGAAACAGAGAAACAGAGAAACAGAGAAACAGAGAAACAGAGAAACAGAGAAACAGAGAAACAGAGAAACAGAAAAACAAAAACAGAGAAACAGAGAAACAGAGAAACAGAGAAGCAGAGAAGCAGAGAAGCAGAGAAACAGAGAAACAGAGAAACAGAGAAACAGAGAAACAGAGAAACGGAGAAACGGAGAAACAGAGAACAGAAAACAGAAAACAGAGAAACAGAGAAACAGAGAAACAGAGAAACAGAGAACAGAGAACAGGGAATTTTCATTTTAATTTACATATTATCATTGAATTCTATATCTATCAAGAACAATTTATCAAATTTTCATATGTCAAGTGCCTAATGAAACAGTAAAGGATCACACCTAAAAATTTTTTTTTCTTCTTTACGGAGGATGTTGAATGGGAGTGAAATGAAAAAAAAAAGGATGTGGAAGTAAAATCTAACGGAAGTAAGCAAACGAAGTAATCAAACGGAAGAGGCGCGAAAAAAAAAACAAAAAAAAATTCGAAATTAACAATGCTCTGCGAAAAAAAAATGCGAAAAAAAAACGGCAAAACTGGAGTTTCCTTGAACCACTCAGAATGGGCTGAAACTTGGAGGGGGATAGAGGCGGTGCCCATACTCCTAAAACTGAAATCAGTCCTTGGGGCAAAGGTCCCGTTTCGGAGAAAGGGCCTCCCAAAGTTTTCATACATTTTTGTGTGGAAATTTTTTTTGTGCCCGATTAGCCATATTTTTTGGGTAGGTGGTAGAGGCGGTCTCTAAAATGTTAAATCCGGGACGGTTTTTGCGGGAAAGCAAACCTTTTTTTAAAGAGAACTTTGCCGAGAAATTAATTTTTTTTTTTTTTGAAAAATTAATTTCTCGTCAAAGCCTTTTCACATCAATTTTGCAAAAAGGGGAGAGTGGCGTCGCAAATCCCACAAATTTTTGTCGGAAAAAAGAATTCTAGCAACTTAAAAATAATTTTAAACATTTATATTTGGTCAATTTAATTTGAAATTTTTAATAAATTCTTATATAATTATATTTACAAAATTTAATTGATAAATTCGATATTTTTTGATTTCTCATTAATTTATTGACAATTTATTTACTTAATTGAATTAATATTATTCTCTTGCGTGAACTCAATTTAAAAAACGTAAGCCAAAAATCAAATTTATTGATATTATCTAGTTATAAATATTATATTACTTTGGACTTTTGTTAAAAAATATGTAGCTATAAATATGTAGTTATAAATTGTGTAAAGTTTATTGCGAAAATTAGAGTGTTAAACCCAGAAAACATTAGATAAAAAAAATTGTGAATTTTCCAGATATGTCAACAAAACAGAGTCACACAAACCAATTATTTCAATGATAGAATATGATGACTAGTACACATAGTATATTTATTATTTAAATTTTAAAAATTATACTTTTAGGCGTAACAAGCTTCGCTTTGTCGGGTGTCCCATGAAATCTCATGTGTTTTTTTTTTTTTATTGATATAATTACGTATGGATATTTTTTCGTAATATAAGAAATGTTCTACATTTAAAAAACTGCAAATTCAATTTAATAAAAATATAGAAGTTTTTCGGTCATGTACAAAAACTTGAACTGAAAGGTCTTTATCTATTACTAAACAAAATTTGATTCTTAAACCTAAATCACAATCGTTTTCAATCTGATATATTTTGAAACTATTAGAATTTTGCATATATTGAAAATCAATGAAGCTGGTTTTTATTTTAACTTTCTCGAGAAATTTTGAATATGGTCCAATCACGTCATCATTTTCAAGCACATATTCATATTTTTTAAATGGTTTTCATGTTCAGTGCGACGAAGTTCTGGATGTCGTCTGAGAGCAGTAGAATCTAATCGTTGGCTAATAATTGGAAATACACGTACATTTGGTTTTACCCGCTTCGGGAATGGCAAATCAGCATCAGGAGGATAATTTTGCACTTCCAAAGAATGGAAGTGCTTAGCACAAACAGCAGTATAATTTCCTTTTAAATTCCAATTAGGACGGTTTATAAATGCAAGCCATTTATTTTGCAATTCATAATTTTTTTGGAATACTGAAAGTTGGAACAGTCTTAATACTTTCTTTCACAAACTGGGCAGAATTACTGTTACAACCTTCTACACAGCAAATCCTTTTGCTTACTTTTTTTTGTGCTAGAAGAAAATAAAAATTAAAAAGTTAAAACAAAATGCAAAAAAGTTTTTGATTTTATTTTTTTAAAATAAGCCGAAAATCCCATCATATCACAGAAATAAATAAATAATTCAAATAATAATAAAAATTTAAAAATTAATAGTGCCTTGCATTTTAGTTCCGCCTATTCAAATTTTGTCCGTCACTGTAAAAAAAAAAAAATTGCGTAGGAGTAAATTTTTTTTGAAGTGAAACTTCTTTAGAGGCATTGTGATTGAGAATGAAAAAAATGTAAGTGTCAAAAATGTAACGCCGGGTGTCAAAAATGTAACGCCGGGTTTCAAAAATGTAACGCCGAATGTAAAAAAAAAAAGGCAAAAAAAAAGAAAAAAGAAAAAATTTATGTGTCAGCTGATGATAAAACCGACAGCCGCTAGCAACTTAATGAAGCTTATCAGCGCAATAACCTATTCTATATTGGCTCAGAATTAAAGTCGAAAATACTATTTTCTTTTTCGATTGAAAGGAAAATAAAATTTATTTTAAATTGTTGAATAACAAATATTTCATTTATTAATTATTAGTACTAATTTTCAAAAAGTTTTTGGAATACAAATATGTATTCTGAATAAAAATGTTCCAATGCCCCTATTTTGTAGATAATTTATTTTTGATATTAATTTTTCTTAATGTAATTTTTTTAGTGTAATTTATTTTTGACATTAAATTACACTAATAAAATGCAGGAGGAATATGTTTATTACAATTACTTTTCGGAAATACTAATGTCAAATTTTGCAGTCATATTTGAAAATGCTCTTTTAACAAAAACAGATTTTTTTTTGAAGTAATTTTTAATTGAGTTGTTGGTATAAATTATTTTTGCCATTAAATTCCATTAATGCAATGCATGTAGAATATTTTTATTCCAATTCCTTTTCAGAAGAAGTACTAATAAACATGAAATTTTTCAGGCATATTTAAAAAGTTATTTTAGGTTAAACTTTTCGGGCAACAAAAAGAAAACATGATTTAAGCCACGCTGCTGTTTTTTCATACATTATTGTCGCTAATAATGTAGTTGTAACTGGAATTTTGTTTACGGCTTAAAATATAGTGAAATCATCTGACAACCAGTGTTGCCATGCAGCCATAATTCTAGCCATTTTGAAATAATTTAAAAGCCATTATGCCACTAAACTTTTTGAGCTTAAAAAGTATTTTAGAATTTTTAAATGTTTTTATCTCTAAGTAGTCGCTGGTTTTTAATTTTTTTTGTTTAATTTTTTCTAAGCCACCGAATTCCTCCAAAACAAGTTATTTTAAGTCGACTGGCTGCAGCAGCCGAATTCCTCCAAAACAAGTTATTTTAAGTCGACTGGCTGCAGCAGTCGAAGGACAAAAATCAACTAGTCGCCGTCGAAAAAATCGATCGGCGTCATATCTTATATGCACTTGGCAATTTTAAATATTTATTTAGCCGCTCCAGAAAATACTACTTGCCATGAAGTTTCACTTCTTCCGTGTGTCCCGAGACTCACATATTTTTTTTTATTCTTCTAGGTTGTTTTTTTTTTTTCAAATCCATTAAAAACCATTAATTTCCTGGTGGCTTTCTATAATTTTAGCATTTCCTGAAAGAAAATTAAATAAACATTCGAAAAACTTACCTGAATTAGTTCAAAATTAATTTTAAATGTATTTTTTTAATTCAAAATTTCAAAAAAATATTATGTTTGCTTTGACTTTTATATAAAAATTTAAAAATCTCATTAGACAATTTGACAATAGACAATTTGATAGATTGTTCTTGATAGATATAGAATTCATTGATATAATGTAATTGATTGAAATGTCCATGAGGAAAACTGAGTAATCTATCAGCGATGGCCATTCGTCAGATGGTCAGATATATAATTTTTCCATCAAAAAAACTATGTGTACTTTTTTTTATTATAAGTGTATTATAAGTGTGTACTTTATTCAAATTTAAATTCTATTAAGTATCAGCCAAAAAAACAAGGGCCTGATTACTCATGACGAAATGCCGCAAGGTGGTACCATGAGTTTTCAATAGGCATCCAAGAAGGTTAGTGTTTTAGTCGGTAGTCCAAACTAGTTTGAAATTCAAAATAGGTTGGGAGTTCGGCACTACGTGCGTCAACGCATTTCCCCCTTCTAAAAAAAAAAAAAAAAAAAAAAGAATCAGCCAAAGAATTCAATACCTAAAAAATGTCTTTGAAAATATTTCTCGTTGGATCCAACAACTACATAACAAAAAAAAACGTGTAAAAACACTTCTGAGGGATAAAAACACACGAAGCAGTCATAGAACTGCCGACAGAAGTTAATACTCAAAAGATTTAAACTATGAAATAACAGTGGCTACAAATGATGGGCTGCTCAGTACAAAATGTAAATTAAACTAAAAATCAATTTTATTGACGGCAAGATTTTGTATTGTTACTTTTTATTTTAATTTACATTTTGTACTGAGTAGCCCATCATTTGTAGCCACTGTTATTTCAAAGTTTAAATCTTTTAAGTATTAACTTCTGTCGGCAGTTCTATGACTGCTTCGTGTGTTTTTATCCCTCAGAAGTGTTTTATTTTTTTGTATTTGTTGGATCCAACGAGAAATATTTTCAAAGAAATTTTCTAGGTATTGAATTCTTTGGCTGATACTTTATAGGTGACTCGCGCAATTTTTTATTACTTTATGTGGTACTTTTCCGTTAGCCGGGCGCAAATGTACGGCGCAAAAAAATTAAAATTGAAGTCGCAAAACGAAGCAGAAATGTTACCGAAAACTTATGGTCAGTTAAAATGAATAGTTTTTTCGTGTATTGGAGGACGGCTGCCGCCTCCCCCGAACTCCCTAGGGCAGTATTTCTCAAAGTAGGAGGCGCGGCCCCTTGGGGGGCCACGAAGTACTTACAAGAGAGCCGCGAAGTTCTTGCAAGGGGACATAAAAATTTTACTAATTAAGTTACTTTCTTAAACTATAAATACATTTTTATTTTATGATATACATTTATTTACTTTTTGAACCGTTTTTAAAAAACAAATCACAAAAGGCTAAGTTTATAAAAACATGATTCTAGTAGTATTAGTAGGAACTTGAACATTAAAAACGGGAATATAACATAGTGCAGTGTTATTATTTAAAAGTAAATTGTAATTAATTTTCAAAATTTGTAAATTCATTTTTTATAAGTTTTTATTTAATTTCAATTCAAGGTGTAAAAGCCGTCGTATTGAATTTATTAATATGATTAGTATTTTTCGTTTTAATTATTATTTTTACTATCTCTACTTTAAATTGACAAAAGGATGTTTTGTTGAGATGGCAAATTAACCCATTTCCCGTGATCGGATCGAGCTAAAAATTTGCAGGTAGATTCGTTGTCGATGACAATGCATTCTATTAAAAAAATAGCTCGGGGAATGTACTGTAATTAATTAATTAATTTAATTAAAAAAAAAAATCGTCAATAGAAAGTCGTTCCAAAATTTCTGAACTTTTCAAATCTAAAAATTATGAATTCTTTTCTTATTCCACTAAGGAAGAAAAACCATTCAAAGTTATTTTATCTGGGTTAGATAAAATGGAAATTAATGAACTGAAAAAAATCCTTGTCGATAAGGGTTTACAGTGTATTGATATTAAACTAGTTTCTAAAACAACAATATACAATAGAAATATCATATTGTATATAGTATACCTAAAAAATAAATCCATTAAATTAAATGAATTCAGATAAAAAATAACAAATATTAATTACACCAAAATTAGACAGGAATTTCAAACCAAAAAAGTTAACAAAATTACGCAATGTTACAAATGCCAAATGTTTGGCCACGGCTTTATTAATTGTCATGTTAAGAAGTTCTATGCCATTTGTGCCAAAGAGCACGAAACCTCAACATGTACTGAAGTTGTCCATAAGTGTGCCAACTGCAATGGTAATCACAAATCCACGAGTCCAGATTGCCCAAGCCGACTAAACTATCTTAAAATAAGAGTAAAGTTAAACATCAAAATACGTTATGACTCAAAGCGAAATAAACTCATCGGAGATTATGACCAGATGTTTCCTCACACAATCGGGACTAAGCCACCACAACACCAACACAACACGTGGTCAAATTTCAGGAAAGATACAGAAAATATAATAATGTAGGTACTTCAAATATAAAGTAGGTACTTCAAATAATGATTTATTTTCTTTAAATGAATTAAAGTCAATTACGTTAGAGTTAATTTTAAATTAAAAAAATTGCAAATCAAAAATAGAACAATTTAATTTTATATCAAGTTTAGCTTTTAAATTTTTAGCAAGAAGAATAACACCGGCCGACATGAGCGCCAAAACATCAGGTTTTTTATAATATTTATATATTGCTATTTAACATTTTTCAGTAAAAATAAATTAATTTATTGAGTTTTGGCGCTCTTTCTTCGAATTGAGCGGCCTCTCGTGAGAAAATATATTAGTTGTTAAGGCATTGAATAAAGAAAATGCTAGTTTTAAATACTTGTGTGGAAAATTTCCAAGATTATCAGATGCAAAAATAAAAGAAGGAGTGTTTGATGGACCACAAATTAGATCTTTGATGGCTGATGAAAAGTTTGATCCAACAATGAATACTACTGAATTGGAAGCTTGGCAGGCATTCAAAGATGTTGTCAACAATTTTTTAGGGAATCATAAACACCCTGATTATAAAAATATTGTGGCAAACTTGTTAAATAAGTATCAAAAATTGGGGTGCAATATGAGTATAAAACTCCATTTTTTAGATTCACATTTGGATTTTTTTCCCTATAATCTTGGTGACTACAGTGAAGAACAGGGAGACATAAAAACTATGGAATCAAGGTACCAAGGTCGATCGAATGTGAATATGATGGCTGATTATTGCTGGACACTGAAACGTAATATTATTGACGATTCTCACAAAAAAATAACACCCAGACGTAATTTTATAGCTAAACGTAAAAGATGTCACTCAAAATAGTCCTAGGGCAATGAATTGTACTTGATATTTTCGCTGTAAATGTTGAAATATATTTATTTATAAAATAATTATTGATTTTTTCTTAAAATTTTAAAATAATCACTTTTTCCTTTTTCTAAAAAAACCTGATGTGATGAAGTAAATACATAGGTATTTTAGTGTTTAAAATACTATAATCTAGTGATATTTTTCACTCAAATCAAAACAACGTTCCAAAAGTTTTCATTTGTCGGCCGGTGTAATAAATCATCAATAAAAATTATATGTTGGAATGCTAGGGGAATCCGATTTAAAAAAGAAAAATTTTTCAACTTCCTTATAACTAATAAAATTGATATTGCCCTTATAAATGAAACCTGGTTAAAACCAGATATAGAATTTAGACATCCAAATTATTCATGCTATAGAAATGACCGGACTGAAATGAGGGGGGGAGGAGTTGCAATTAGTGTTAATAAGGAGATTAAGCATGAATTAATTTCTCAACTTAAAAGAGACATTATAGAAAATATTGATTTTCAAATTTTCTTGTCCGACCAATCGTACTTTAATATATTTTCTTGCTACTTTCCGGGTGGAAAATCTGAAAATTAAAAAAAAAAAAAAGGTCAAAAAAGATATTCCTAAATTCAGCCGCATGAAAGAAAAATATATTTTGGCAGGTGATTTTAATTGCAGAAACAAATTGTGGGGATGTTTAAAAACAAATTCCTACGGTAATAGCATCCTAACAACCACCAATATATCGTTAATTTTTCCACCCAACCCGACATACATACCTACTAATCAAAAAGCAAACCCTTCTACCATAAAGTAAGTATAAATAAGAGAAATTCAGTCCATACAAAAAGTTCAAATTTTAAAATGTTTAGAAAAATTAGATTGATATCCCAGTCTTATTATGCGGAGAGAAAAAAGAAAAAAAATTCTCAAAAACATTCTCTTCAATGAATTTTTTTGCCAGTAGTGATAATAATAAATTTTAAATTTTTATTTATTATTGATATTGTGCATTATTTATTTTTTCTATGTATTGGTATTTTTCTTTTTTTGTGAGTTAAAAAAAACAAAATAGAGTAATTTTATGTTCTCTATTTTTTTGGGATATCAATAATTATGGAAAAAAATAAAAAATTCAATTTGTACAATTTGTATAGGACTGAAATTTCTAGATATACAGCTATGGAAATGAACTTAGCACACTTAAGAAAATAAAATAACGCCCTTCAAATCTCAGCAATGAAAAAACAAAACACATTACAAACAATTTTTTTTTATATTTCGGGGTCTATTTTAAAAAATAAAAACAAAAATTCAACAAAAATTCAGTCAAAAAAGAAAATTAAATATTTTAAAAAAAATTATAACAATTCGGCCTGGAAATTAACTTAGCACAATATTTATTATTTGTTTCTACAGTATATTTTGTGTCTTAATAATGAGCCATTTTTTTTTAATATTTTGTGCTGTATCCTTGGCTTTTTATAACTGCGTGGCATCTCCGCGGCATACTCTCAATTAGAGCTTGACACCGTTCAAGGGGAATCGAATTCCATGCTTGAACGGTTGCCAACCATAGTTGGTCGAAATTTGAAAATTTTTCACCTCTGAGCCGCTCTTTCACATCATTCCATAAGTTTTCAATGGGATTGAGGTCGGGGCTTTGCGCTGGCCAGGCTAAAAGATTGATTTTCTCGGTGGAAAACCAATTTTTAACCGACCTGGCAGTATGTTTCGGATCATTGTCCTGCATGTAAACCCATTTTAGAGGCATGTTGTCAAAAGCATAAGGCTCCATTTCATTCTTCATGATTTCTAAATATTGGTATAGATCCATATGGCCTCGAATTCGTACTAGGGGACCAATGCCGCGCCATGAAAAAGCTCCCCAAACCATTATACCGCCGCCAGAATGTTTAATTGTTTTGAGGGTGTATCTGGGATTAAATTCCTGTCGTTTTGGTCGATGGACAAATGTTTTTCCATCCGGTCCGAACCGATTAAACTTTGTTTCATCACTCCAGAGTACGTTTTTCCAAAAAGAGAGCGGTTTATGAAGGTGTTCCTTAGCAAATTTTAATCTATCTCTTTTATTTTTTTTTGAAATAAGAGGTTTTTTTCTGCTAACGCGCCCGAATAAATTTTTTTCGTTTAAACGGTTTCTTACTGTTCTGGAGGTGATTGTTACATCGAATTCTTCTTTAATTTCGACTTGGATCTCTCTCGATGACTTGAATGGATCAATCTTAGCTTTTCTAACAATAGATCTATCCATCAATTCAGTTGTTTTTCTAGGACGGGGGCGAGGTTTTTTGTTATGGAACAAGTACTGGAGGTCTTGTTCTACCATACGGAGGGCATTGTAAACCATCTTTCGTGATCGGCCAATTGTTTTTGCGATTTCAGATGGGTTATAGCCGTCTTTATAAAATTTATTTATTAATCTCCGTTCTTCGGGAGTACTGCACTTTTTTTTCGCCATTTTTTTAAATTAAATTTAATAAAATTTATTAAAAGTTAAAAAAAAAATTTTAGGATCTCTTGTCAGGCTCAAATTTTTAGTAAAAGTGATAAAAAATTCAATTGTGCTAAGTTTATTTCCAAGATTAATTCTTATTGTTTCCAAAAATAATTTTTTGTTCCATTGTTTTCTGAATTGATATTGTTCTAGTGTTTTTATATTGTTTATAGTTTGTTAACTATTAAAAAAAAAATTGTGCAATGCAATTTTTGTAGAAAATTACAGGAATATAAAGGATTTTATAATTTTTTTCTAAGTGTGCTAAGTTAATTTCCATAGCTGTAGGTACATATTTTTTGCTTCTACATTAGATCTCATCTCATTTTAACAAACTTTACTGAAAATATTTCACCACTTACTACTCATAACGCATTATGCTCCGACCATTTACCGGTTGAATTTATTGTAAATAAAAATGCCAAAAAAAATGGAAACTGGACTTACGACTTTTCAAATGCAGACTGGAAAAAGAACAAAAAGTATATTAAAAGCAATCGAGATCTAAACTTTAGCGCGCGAAATATAACATCTAAAAGCCAAATTGAGTACGAAGTTAATAAAGTTACAACGTAATAGAATGTTCAGTGCCAAAAAAAAATCGCAAAAAACACATAAATACAACATTTTTCCTCACTTTATAAAAAACTTGATAAGCAGAAGAAATACAGCTAGACGAAAATGGATACGATACCGAGAGGAAATATATAAATTCGAAATGTCAAAATTAAATAACATAATTAAAACCGAAATATCTATGTTAAGAAACGAACGATGGAACAAGACGCTACAAAGTCTTGAACCATGCTCTAAACCGTTTTGGAACTTAACAAAAATACTGAAAAATAAAAACAAACAAATTCCAATCTTAAAAGTATAATACTTACCTAACAAATAAAACCAAAGCTAACTTATTAGCGAATACTTTCGCTCAAAATCATAATTTCACAGAAAACTTCAGCGATAAGAGTACAGAGCAACTGGTTGAAAACTCACTTTCAATCATTGAAACTGATATTTTGCAGCACAGCGCTGAGTACTTCGTATCTGTTGATAAAATCAAAGAAATTATTAAATCCAGTAAAAATAAAAAATCTCCAGGTATTGATGGAATCAATAATTTATGCTTAAAAAACCTACCTGAAATAGGTTTTAAATATATTAGATTCATAATCAATAGTTGTTTAAAATTTAGCTATTTTCCTTCTTCATGGAAAATAGCAAAAGGTATCCCAATCAATAAGCCAGGAAAACCCATGGACAATCCTTCATCATATCGTCCTATAAGTCTTCTAAACTCTTTAAGTAAAATTTTGGAAAAAGTACTGAAAGGTAAATTAAAAATTTTATTCAAAAAAACAACATTCTTTCCGACGAACAATTTGGCTTTAGAACTGGCCACAACACAATGCGTCGTATTAGTAAAATTATTAAAAATAAACTGAAAGAAAACAAGTCTGTGGGTATGGTCAGGGTTGGACTGGCTATAAAAATTAAACCGGAAAGTTTTGGACTACCGGCCCATTTCTATATTTAAAAATACATTGCTTATCCACTTATCTATATAAAAAAATGCAATGCTTATTTAGAATATAGGCCCAAATAAATACGCATTTCTATAAACACTAAGTTCCCTAATTTTTTTAATTCAATACTATATCAAAAAAAGTATAGGAACTGAACGAAAAATTTTAAGAATTATTGTTAAGTAAATTGGAATATTGGGAAAGAATTAAATTAAGTAGGTATTTATAAACCATGAACCAATCCATCTATTTTCACTCTAACGATCCGATCAAGTTACAATAACTCCTTAACAAATTTCTAAATTTTCTGATATAATAAATGTTGCCTTTTAATTTTAAGGTTTCTGGGAACACAACTAACACTATTCAAATATAAACTTTTATGAAATCTTTTTAAATTAATTTCCAATATGGGTTTTGAGCTTTAAATTTTAATAACACTTTTTGAATAAATAATCTATAGGTATTCGATTTTCTTTCCAAACATGACGATTATAAACTAAAATTCTGGAATATTTAAATTATTTAAATCTAAGTCAAATGAGTTGTAGGCCACGGAAATCTCATAAATTTCATATATTTTAGCACAAAATAGTACTTGAGAGTTGGAATCTCATCGAATCAATTAACAAATATTTTTTTTACCCTGGTTTCTTTTTTAATTAATATATTTTCCTGTTTACAGCATTTTCAAAGTTTAATTGCACTAAGTACCGTACTTTCGAAGCTATTATACTTCGATTCTTTCCCAAAATATTTCCAATCAAAATATATTTAAATCAGATTGCATTGTATCTTTAAAATAATTAGTAATAAAAAGTTTTAATTTATCGGCCCAAATATTACCGGCCCACCGGGAAATGGCCAGTCCCACCCTGGATATGGTAACACTAGACATCAAATCTGCTTTTGATTCGGTATGGCACAATGGATTAATTCATAAACTGATAACTATTGGAATAGATAAGCCAACAGTAAAAATTATTAAAAGTTTTTGGAAAACCGATTTTTCCAGGTATCAGTCACTAATGAACTTTCCACATCTCAGCTCATTTCTTCCGGCTGCCCGCAAGGCGCTATATTTTCACCTATCTTATATAATATTTATACTTCAGATTTTCCGGTATTAGAAAATACTTGCTCGTCTATATTCGCTGATGACACAGCTATTCTTTCCAGCGACATTTTTGCAATAAATGTTATGTATAATCTTCAAATTTCTTTAAAGACTTTAAGTGAATACTTTTACAAATAAAAAATAGCAATAAACCCTTCAAAAACACAAGCAATCTATTTTACATGCAGAAGAAATGATATCTATCTACCAAATTCCTGTTTAAAAATAGACGATATAGATATTCCTTGGACCTCAAATATCTAGGAGTTATGCTAGATACAAAATTAACATTTAGCAAACACATTTCTTATATAACTGCAAAACCAAAATGCTCATTAGAACTTTATATCCTCTTATAAACCGAAACTCACACTTAAACATACAGAACAAACTAATAATATATAAAGTAGTATTCCTGCCCTTTATGCTCTATGCATGTCCTGTATGGGGAAAATGTGCCCAAACGCATATAAAAAAAATACAGATTCAACAAAATAAAATATTAAAAATGATTTACAAAATACCTTGGCACTCCTCTAATAAATTAGTACATAAAATAAGCAATTTCAATTTAATTAGTGAAAAGATCAAAATAATGTCTGAAAAATTCTTTTCTAAATGTGCCACATCGGATAACCAACTCATATTCAACTTAGTGGAATTGAATTAATTAACATACTTAGATATAATGTACAATAAGTTTTATCCTAATAAAAATAAAAAAAAATAAAATAAAAAAAAAATAAAAAATTTACTCATAAGGTTTTTTTTAACACTAATTTCCCTTATAAGTTAAATGTTAAAACATAAATGTAAATAATAAATGATTAGACACATAATACAGTTGATAAGCTTCAATTAGCTAAACTCTGTAGAATTATTAATATTATTTCTAGTTATTAAGGAACTATTGTAATAATAACGAATTAATAAATAAATAAATAAATAAATAAAATTCTCTCTACCGTCATATTTTTAATTTTCTCTACCTCTAATATCCTTTCATTTGATCCCACGGGTTTGTATTCTATAATAAGGATTTTTTTCTTTATTTTCACTACCGTCATATAGGATTTTTAATCACGTCACACAGCTTTGTTGTATTCTATTCGTCATACCCTTTCATTTGATACCTATGTCGGTGGGGTTGTAAAGAAATATCAAATTTGCCATTCTGTAGCCGTTTTCTTTAAATTATTTAATGTTTTTTATTGGTTTAAAATTTTTTATTATTTCTTTTATATGAATTAATTTTATTCAGGTAATTCTATTAATTTTATAAAATAGTAAGAACTTGTGGCCAACTAAAACGGTTATAATTTCTCGAGAAATGCGGCCATTGGATCTCGCGAATGGATATAATTTCTCAAAAATTCGGACATAAAGTCCTTGGGAAATTCTGACCATTTAGAAATTTCGCATTGTTTTCAGTCTTACAAAGAATAAAAAGTTATTTTGTATTTGTTTGCTTTTGCATTGGCTTAGCGCGAGTTATATATATCCCGGTACCAAATAAAATCCATGAATCACAAAATTCCCAACATACAAATACAGTAATGAGTAATAACTTAGGTACAGTTGATAAAAAGATAATTACTAATCATTACTCAGATATTTAAGACGCCATGAATATTAGGGTTCAAAATAAATAAATGATTAAACAAGATTATTCATGTTTTCAGGATCGTAAAACGAAAGAAAGAAGATCCTTATAAAATAATAAAAAAAGGATTAATTTAATAACATTAGAAAATACTAATAGGAAAGGGAACAAAGAAAGTAGAAACTAAGTACAGAAGGAAATATATTTTTAAGATTAAAATTTAGTTCTTGATTAGAGTTTAAAGTGTTAAGTCCATTTTTTTATATACTAAATAAATTCACTATTTTTAATAATATTTTTATATTCAATTTTATATTTTTTAAAAAAATTTAATAAAGTGTTTTTAATAAAGAAAAATAAAAATTTTTTATTTTTTTTTAAATCTGGATAACAATAAAAATATAATTGGCGCAGTCGGTAGGATTGCACTTTCTTAAGGCAGTTCAGCGAAACGAATCATTCTTAAATAAAAAAAATATTAATTAAATAAATAAATTATTTTATAAAAAGTTAATTTTTTTTATATAACCATAAATTCAAATTAAATATTAAGATCTTGGCAACGAAAAAAAATAATTTTTCCGCAGACACAAAAGAATTAATAAAAAAAAATAAAAATAAAATAAAATTGTTAACACCTTGGACAACGAAGGAAATATAACCGCAGATACAAGAGGGTTAAAAAAATAAAAATAATTAATAAATTAAATAAAAAGTGAATAAAAAGAAAAAACTAATTAAAATGGCAACAGAAGAACAATTCAAAGCAGCTTTATTGATCAAAACTCAAGAGGTCCAACAATTGAATGCAGCATTACTGCAAGAACAACAACGAAATTTAATACTAATACAACAACAAGAAGGGAATGGACAAAGGCAACATCAAGATAACAGAGAAAGTATGTTAAGAGAAATCAGGTATATGTCAACATTCACGGGAACAGGAGATATAACAATCAACGCATTTATAACAAGTATGGAATATTACATGTCCACAGTAACAGATCCAGAAGTAATGAGATGTTTGGTAAGAACAATATTCAACGAAAAGATACAAGGAGAAGCCAAAAATACAATAATCAACATGCAGAATCCAGATGATTGGAATGAAATAAAAACGGTATTGAAAATGAGGTCCAGACCAGATGCAGAACCAGCAGACATCTACAGAAAAATTTACAATTTAGGAGCAAACAAAGTGAGTGATTTAGTTTTTGAAATACAAGATATTAAATATAAATCAAATGAAATAAGTATTTATCATAAAGATAACAAAAGTGTTAATTTAAGCAATGTTGATAGTCTATTAGTTAATATAATAAAAGATAGAGTACAAGGAATCTTACTGGATAAAATAATATGAAGAAAATAATTTAGGGAAAATTGTAAGCATTATGAAAGTAGAATATTTGAGGATTCTTGTATAAGACAAGAGTATAGAAAAAATAATTATAAATTTGAAAACAATGATAAAAATAAAAATTTTAATAATATGCAAAGAAATCAAAATTTTGGAAATAACAATTATCGAAATGCGAAGAATAATGAAAATTCGGGAAATTTTAAAAATAATAATTACGGAAATGTAGGAAACGTTAGAAATGAAAATTGGGGAAATTTTAAAAATAATAATAATAGAAATTTAGGAAACTTTAGAAATAATGGAAATTCAGGAAACTTTAAACTTTAGAAATAATGAAAATTGGGGAAATTTTAGAAATAATAATAATGGAAACTCAGGAAATTTTAGATACGCAGGAAATCAAAGAGATTCAGGAAATTTTAGAAGTAATAATTCAGGGAATCAGAGAAATTTTAGTAATAATAATTCGGGCCAATATTGCCAACAACAGAATTTTAATGCTAGAAAAGCTGAAGATATGGAAATAGATAACATTGAAAGTTTAAATAACAGAGGATACCAAAGATTAGGAAACTCTAGGTATAGTCAGGGCCAAAATTGCCACGAATATGACAGAACTAGACAAAGATCGGTAGACCAAGAAGAGAATAGAGATAACGAAGATAGGAACGAGGAATATAGTTTTTTATAAACCAGCCTCGGAACAATTACCAATAATAATCTTAACAATAAATAAAAGAAAATTTTTTGCGTTAGTTGATACGGGATCAACATTAAGTATAGTATAGTAGATGATAGAATAACGGGATTTAAAAGAAAAAAATAGAGCCAATAAATTTTACAACGATAATTGGAAGGGATGCAATTTATGAGGAAATGCATACACCTGCAGCGGAGGAAATGAATGCACCTCCGGGAGGACTTGTTAAATGGCAGATAAAAAAATTAAGTAATAGAAATTATCAATTTATAATAGGAATGGATATAATAAAAAATTTAAATACTACTATCAATTTAAAAGAGGGTTTTATAGAATTTCAAGGAAAAAAGAATAGATTTTTAAATAATACGTTTTTATTTGAAGAGATAGGTGCGTTAGAAACGATTGAAAAAGTGGAAGAGGTCAAGAAATTAGATATAAAGCATCTAAAGAATGATGAAATTTTAGAAATAAATAAACTAGTTAAATCAGTTAGTAGTTCAGTTTCTAAAGAGGAAGACAAATTAACCAGTACTTCAAATTCAAAAGTAGAACTAGAATGATTATTATTTAATGAAGAAGATGAAAGAGAGAACGTAGATATAGTTAAAGTACATTATGTGGGAGAAAATTTATCAGATCAGATAAAAATAAAAGAAGAAATCGTTAATGAACATAAAACACAAATAATAGTAACTGATAATAAGATAAAAGATAAAATGTTAATTATACAAAACTTTAATAAAGAGGAATATGAAGAAAAAATGGAAAAGAGACAGAAACGACCACCAAAATTCAGGAAAACGAAATTAAAAAACGTTAAAAGACCACTAAAATTTTCAGATTTGCACAATGATATTGACAATGTTACTATTAACAACAATGATACAAGGACGAATGACATTTCAGGAAATAAATGACGAATCGGGGTTTACGACAATACAGTTAGATACAATTGAATTAAATGAGTTATTAGAGAGAGTAAAAACATTAACATCGTCGAAAAAAAGAGAAAAAAGAGGTTTAATAAATATAGTAGGTAGTGCTTCAAAATGGTTATTCGGAACCATGGATGATGAAGATAGACATAATATTGAAAAACATTTAGCTATAACAGATATTAACAATCATAATATAATAGAAAACGTTAACAAACAAATTAAAATTAATGACAATTTCAATAAAACATTTAAACAAATTAAAGAAATTATTGCAAGCGATAGAGATTTAGTAAAGAGGGAGTACGATAAGATAAATTCATTTATTCAGAGAAATATGTTCTATGATCAATTACTAAAAATTCAAATAATGAAAGATAAAATAAATCTTATACAGGAAAATTTAGCTTCAGGAATTTTAAATCCAAATATACATACAAATGAAGAAATAGAAACATATAGCATATATTTTAATAAATTACAATACATTAGATTAGGAGTTAGTAAATTTCAAAATGATTTATTAATATTTGCAATTAAAGTTCCAAAATTATTTAAAGAGGTAGATTTGAAAATCATAATGCCTATCCCAAATAGTAAAAATAAGGAAATAGACTATCTTCCTGAGAAAATAATAGAATTAAGAAACAAAATTTATAAATTTGAAGAATTTAAAACAATAAATGAATTAGAGTTCAGTAAACATTGTGTTTTTAAGGAAAATTGTAGATTAAAAATAATGTAACAGAAATAGTTCAAATAGATGAGGTAACAATTGTAATAAAAAATTCAAATAATTTAGTAATAGAAAATCTTTGCGATGATAGAAAATTAATTATATCAAAAAATAATTTAATTCATTTTAATAATTGTACGTTAAAAATAGCAAATAAAATTTTTTCAAATAAGAAACAAATTGTAAAGCAAAGATTTTACTATCCGAACATGAATAACAATAATTTTGTAGATAAAATAACTTTTGAAGATTTTTGGTTTAATTTTGGGGAAAATATTAAAGAAATAGAAGAAATAATATTCAAAAAGAATATAAATATGAATACAAATATAATTTTGATTGCAATTTTAATTTTAATTCCAATAATAATTTTGATAATAAAATGTTGTAGAAAACGCAGGATTCAGGAGAATTCTAATCTGAAGGAGGGAGAAGTTATATATATTCCGGTACCAAATAAAATCCATGAATCACAAAATTCCCAACATATAAATACAGTAATGAGTAATAACTTAGGTACAGTTGATAAAAAGATAATTACTAATCATTACTCAGATATTTAAGACGCCATGAATATTAGGGTTCAAAATAAATAAATGATTAAACAAGATTATTCATGTTTTCAGGATCGTAAAACGAAAGAAAGAAGATCCTTATAAAATAATAAAAAAAGGATTATTTTAATAACATTAGAAAATACTAATAGGAAAGGGAACAAAGAAAGTAGAAACTAAGTACAGAAGGAAATATATTTTTAAGATTAAAATTTAGTTCTTGATTAGAGTTTAAAGTGTTAAGTCCATTTTTTTATATACATACTAAATAAATTCACTATTTTTAATAATATTTTTATATTCAATTTTATATTTTTTAAACAAGTTTAATAAAGTGTTTTATAATAAAGAAAAATAAAAATCTTTTATTTTTTTTTTTAAATCTTTATCTAAATAAAAATATAATTCGCGCGAACATGATTAAAACACTGAAATATGGTTCAGGGATTACAACCCCTTTTTCGTAACCTAACCAATGGCTACACCAGCAAAGGCCTTTTCGGGTGCCCTTGCGAGATTACAGCTCCCAATTTAAACAATGGCTACACGAGCAAAGGCCTTTTCAAAGTTTCTCAGAAAAAAAAACTAACAGTCTCTGCCTGTCAAACATGTTTACTTAGAAATTAAAGGAGGTTCTTATGATTATGACCGATTTAATCGATTATAATTTCTCGAGATGCAGCCCGGGGATCTTATGACTGATTCGGCACAAGATCTCAGGTATTAACAGTAGATGGGATGTCTTCAGTATTCGTTATTTGAACAAATATTTAGTATTCCAGGAGCCACAAAAATTCTAAGGTTATATATTTTACCTTTTTTGCATGCTTCAGTTATTTTGAATTTATCTCCCACATTATTTGAAATTACATAGCTGTTAAAGTTAAACATGTGAAGTTATTAGCTATTATAGCCATAATATGCTTTCCAAACTTGGAATTTTATTTATAAATTAAATCAGGTTATCCCTCAATTGAAAATTGCTGTTCACATCACACCATGATTTTTTCTAACTAGTGTTAATTTTATTGTTTTTTTTTTTTTTTTTTTTTTTGTTAAATTTCTAAATAAAAATGAATATTATTTAATAAAAAATAATTTAAAAATTATATAAAAAAATTCTACAAGTAAATTAATTAATTTAAAATTAAAATTCAAAAAATAAAAATTATAAAAAAAAAAAAAAAAATATTTTTATGCTTTTTTTTAGCCATTTTGTTTTTCTTTTTTTAATTATTCAAACGCACATGCCCAACCAATAATTTTTTTACGTAATCAGAACATATTTATTTAATGTAAATAAACAATGCTGGGCTTTATCAGGTGAACTTCATTTAACTCAACTTTAAAACTTCTAAATTTTTTGTATGATAAACCTTCTTTAACTCAACAACTATTTATAAATATTTGGGAAACCTTATTTAAACCCGAATTTTGGACAGCTTAAAGAAGTCCGTTCACTTTTAAAGAAATCCGTTCACTTTTTAGTTCTTTGAAAGCTAGATAAAAAATTAGAAGTTGTAGGGTATTCAAAATTTTAAAGCTTTTTTGTTTAGTAAAAAAATACAGGTTTTTGTTCTTTTGTTTGAAAAAAACAGTGCCAACATTCAAAATAACAAGAAATTTGCGCAAACTTGTGCAAAAAAGCAAAAAAGTTGACAACTTGATTTTTTTGAAACTTGCATTAATAGGCTCTCCAAACTTCGGGTTTAAATAAGGTTTCGCAAATGTTTATAAATAGTTGTTAAGTTAAAGGATGTTTATCGTACAAAAAATTTAGTTGTTTTAAAGTTGAGTTAAATGTGAGTTAAATTAGGTTCACCAGTGGGGCATGTTAAGTTGTCACTCGAACAGCGAAGATGTATCGAACATCGAAGCGAGTGGATTTTTGGCAACATGTTAAGATTTTCTCGCTTCGATACTTTCGAAAATCATTTTCTAAAATGATTTTTGACGTTAAAAAAAAAAAAAGCAAAATGTAAATAATAATTTTTAATACCTAAATAATTTTTCATACCTATACCTAACCTATACCTAGTTATTTTTATTAAAATTAATTTTTTAATTTTTATAAATAAAAATGTTTACCTACCTTTAGATTAATTTTTTTTTTATTAAATACCTATTAAAAAAGTTTTGTTTTGATTATTTTAATTTTAAACAATTAAAAAAATAATATTTTTGTTTATTCAAAGTTAATTTTTATAAATAATTTTGAATAAAAATAATTATTTTTTCATACATTTTTTTTATTCGATTTTCCGTATCACTTGAAAAAAATGTTTGTGATACCGTAGAAGCGATTTTGTCATAACATACTGCCATTCGATTGAATGTCGAATATCGAATACTGTGATACTGCCGTTTCGTTGAACCACTCAGAATGGGCTGAAACTTGGAGGGTAGTAGAGGCGGTGAAATCAGTTCTTGAGACAAAGGCTCCGTTTCGTAGAACGGGCCCCAAAGTTTTCATACATTTTTGTATGGAAAAAAATTTTTTGTGCCCGATTTGCCCTATTTTTGAGTAGGTGGTATAGGCGGTTCCTAAAATGTTAAATCCGGGACGGTTTTTGCGGGAAACCCCCCTTTCTGAGTTATGGCCCTTCAAAATTTTCATACTTTACTTCATGCGTTTTTTAAACAGAACTTTGACGAAAAATTAATTTTTCAAAAAGCGGGGGGGCGGAGCGCCGGGACGCATTTTGTGAAACAAATTCACATTTACTCCGCTTATTCTGGCTGGCGCAATTTTTGTTTGAAAAATTTAATTTAACCATAAATAATAATCCGAGGCAAGTTACTACTAAGTATGGTACAAAAATTGACAATTAGTTTATTCTTAACACAGAGTATACAGAGAGAACATGTCAATATATTCCCATACAAATTTTTTGAAGCACCTTTTTTTCTCAAAAAAATATTTTTCTATAGATTTTTTTTTTTTGGATTTTGATATACGACTTCCAAGGGCGCCGTTAATTTCTTTGAATTAATGGGGTGGGATTAGAATTTGGAAAATTTGTGACTTGTTACAGATTTTTTATTTGTTATAAGATATGTATATTTTATTTTAGGAGAACAGATAAAATTTTTATTTTCTTGAAATTTGTATGAAAATATACGAATTGAAATTTTATTTAAGTTATAATTAATAAAGTAATTAATAAAAATAGATAGAAAAAGTTTCAACATCTGCGGAACATCATTGTGCAGAGATTCTACAGGTAAAAATATTTCCATGCATAATTTTTTCGTCAGAAATAAATGAAAATAAAAAATTTATTAATGTTCGCCATATATTTTTACATATGCTATAAATGATATCAACGAAAAGTGCTATTTCCTTTTACCATCACCTATATAATCTTTTCAATGTTAAAAGCGCGCCCCAATGAGCCTCTTGAAATATTAATTTTTTATAGAAAAATCTACGACACTGGATATCGTAAAAAAAAAAGATGCTTCAAAATTTTTAAATCATGTGGTATCCTTTCTACTCTTATATCAATGATTCTTAATCAATCTGTGTTTGAAACATTATGCATGGAAAGTTTGTTCGGAAAATATTTGTTTTGAACTAAAGATACAAATTTTTACATAATAAATTTTTGAAGTTTAACTTCTTTAGCGAGGTATTGTAAAAAATTTTGTGAAGAAATAGGGGAAAAAAGAAGACAGAATATAGTATGTCCTATGTTATCGAAAAGTAAAAGCCACAACGGTGCAAAATAGGGGTAATATCCACAGATTGTAGTATGTTAAAAAGTAATAACAAATATAAAAGCAGGGAAATATAAGCCGTTGTAGCCTGTACCTGTAGCATGCAGCATGTAGCATGTATTTACGAAAATAAAATAGCGAAAATAAATAGCGATACTACACACACATAACAAAATACTAACGATGTGTGGAAAGCAAAAAACAAAAAAAAACCATATAGAATTAAAAAATTGTACAATAACCGAATTAAAGATCAACTGATTTTGTTGTTAATATTTATTTAGTTTATTTCCTTTTCGAATTAGTGAAATTCTATCATATGAAACAGAAACGCTGTTTGTCTGTTCCGAATAGGCTCCTAAACCGCTCAGCCGATCGTTTTCAAGCTTACACCATTTCTTTGTCTATTTTAAAATTTGATTGGCCTCCTACCTAGCGATCTCCCCTGACGGCCCACTTCAAAAGTTCGTTCGATTTCATTCAAATTTGGTATGTAAAAAGAGGAACTGACTACACACAAATTTCGTAACAAAAAATTTATTTCCGATTTCATTCAAATTTGGTACGTAAAAAGAGGAAATGATTACACACAAATTTCGTAACAAAGAATTTCATTCAAATTTGGTAAATAAAAAGAGGAAACGATTAAACACTCAAATTTCGTAACAAAAAATTGATTGATCCTACCCAGCGACCACCACTGGGGGGCGGACTAGGGAATGCATTTTTTTAAAAAAATTAATTCCAAATTTTCGGAATTGTCTTGAAATGAAATCCGGAATTCCGGTTTATTCCGGAATTTCATATAAAAATTAAAATATATTAAAAAATTAAATTAAATTATTCTTTAACATAAATATTAGTGTATTTAGTTCAAAACATTAAAATTATAACAAATTAAATTATGAAATATTTTTTATTAAAATAAAATTTTATACTTTTCAATAAACCGAAAGTGAATAAACTGAATGGAAAAATAAAAATTTGAAACACAAAGTATCCAATGTTTTATCATTGAGTTTTAATCGAATTTTTATTGAAAATGTTCCTGCAGCGTTGTTAATAAGTTATATTAGAGAGTTTCCAAAAGTGTTCCTCGGGAGCCCCCTTGATCACAAAATTTAATTTCATTTCGAATTCCAAATAAATCACTGAACTCGGAACTCCAACTTTTTTGTTAATGTTGATTAATATGAAAAAAAGTTTTATGTATTTGCAGACTTGCGATAGCTACTTAGATTTCAATTTTTGTGAATTTTAATGCTTTATGCCTAAATAATAAAAAAAAATAAACAATTAGTCAAAATTCCCGCCAGTAAAAGTTCTACCAAATTCGAAAAATTCGGAATTCAGCATTTTGAATTCCGAATTTTTTGAACTTCCGGAATTCCGGAATCCGAAAATCCGGTTTTGCATTCCCTAGGGCGGACTTCTAAAGTTCTTCCGATTGCATTCAAATTTGGTAAATAAAAAGAGGTAACGATTAAACACATAAATTTTGTAACAAAAAATTGATTGATCCTACCCAACGACTTCTTAAGTTCGTCCGATTTTATTCAAATTTGGTAAATAAAAAGAGGAAACGATTAAACATATAAATTTTGTAACAAAAAATTGATTGATCCTACCCAGCGACTTCTAAAGTTCGTCCGATTTCATTCAAATTTGGTACGGTTTTGCATTCCCTAGGGCGGACTTCTAAAGTTCTTCCGATTTCATTCAAATTTGGTAAATAAAAAGAGGTAACGATTAAACACATAAATTTTGTAACAAAAAATTGATTGATCCTACCCAACGACTTCTTAAGTTCGTCCGATTTTATTCAAATTTGGTAAATAAAAAGAGGAAACGATTAAACATATAAATTTTGTAAAAAAAAATTGATTGTTCCTACCCAGCGACTTCTAAAGTTCGTCCGATTTCATTCAATTTTGGTACGTAAAAAAGAATAAATGATTACACACAAATTTCGTAAGAAAAAATTTAGCCCCTCTTCCACTTACAAAAGTAAATCAGTAAGAGTACGTAGCAAAATAAATATTTGCAAGTAAATAAAGAAGTTAAACTTCTTTCGTGAGCTTATGAGGATGAGGCTCACACATATTTTTTTTAGGGAAAAGAGAATTCTAGCAAATTAAAAAAAAATTTTAAACATTCATATTCGGTCAAATTAATTACGACTTTTTAAAAAATTCTAATTTAATTGATAAATTCGATATTTTTTGATTTCTCATTAATTTATTGACAATTTATTTACTTAATAACTTATTTCCATTAGTGGAATATTTGTGGGATATTCAGTTTTCCGGAATATTTCAGGTAAATTCCCATATACAAATAAATTCCAGTATTTATATTTTCCTTTTTCATATTCCACTTAAATTAGGGTTCGGATTCCAAATTTATCAAAAAAAGTAGATAATTTATGAAAAAAAGTACATTTTTAGGTGCTTTTTTAAATTATTTTTTGGTTGGTCAGAAATTTTTTTGTCAAAGTGACAAAAAAAATAATAAAATAAACTTCAAAAACGTTAATAAATTTTTTTTTATATAAAAAAATAATAAAAAAAAAAAATTCAGTTTATTTATTTTTTAAATGTCAACATATTCCACTTCCTATTCCACTTAATGTAATGGAAACGGCAACTGAAATATCGGAATTTATGTGGGATTTATTAGGTAAATGTAAATAGCTTATAATTGAATTAATATTATTCTGTTGCGTGAATTCAATTTAAAAAACGGAAGCTCGGAAACCAAATTTATTGACATTGAAAATACAATGGTATACTATCTAGTTATAAATATTATATTACATACTTTGGACTTGTGTTAAAAAATATGTAGCTATAAATATGCATTTATAAATTGTGTAAAGTCTATTACGAAAATTAGAGTATTAAAACCAGAAAACATTAGAGATAAGAAAAATTGTGAATTTTCCAGATATGTCAACAAAACAGAGTCACAAACATTTGCCTCTTATTTAGCTACCACAAACCAATTATTTCCATGATAATATGATGACTAGTATAGTATATTTATTATTTAAATTTTAAAAATTATACTTTTAGGCGTAAAAAGCTTCGCTTCTGTCGGGTGTCCCATGACACCTCATGTGTTTTTTTTTATTTTTATTTTCCGAATTTTAATTTTAAATTAATGAATTTTAATTTTAAATTAATGAATTTTAATTTTAAATATATGAATTCATTATAGAATTTTTTTTATATAATTTTTAAATTATTTTTGATTAAATTTTATTCACTAATTTTTATTTAGAAATTTAAAAAAAAAATAAAAAAACAACAAAATTAACCCAGGTTAAAAAAAAATCATGGTGTGAACAGCAATTTAATATATATATGGGAGTGGCTACTGTTACGGCATCCCGTAACTTATTATTTTTTTTTAACAGTTACGGTTAACGTAACTTATTTTTTTTTTAACAGTTACGGTTAACGTAACTTTTTTTTTTTTTTTTAAAGTTACGGCAACCGTAACTTTTAGGTAATGCTTAAAGTTACGGCAATTTTTTTTTTTTTTTTTTTCGGAAAAAAAAAAATTTATTTAATTTTTTTTTTTTTTTTTTTCTTTTTTTTTTTGTCTTAACCCTTTCTTCGGGATTCGAACCTCGTTCTTTAGCATTTCATTCTACCACTCTACCTCTCGGCTACAGTATTAAAATTATAAACGTGTACAAAATAGAAAATATAAATTATGTGTACATGTGAAAGTTATTGACAAGTAAAAACCTTACATCGTCATACAAAAAATGCAAGAATAGTAAAACCTTACATAGTTATACAAAAATACAAAGAAAAGAATTAAAAGCGCGAAGCGCCAAAGCAAAAAAAAAAAAAAAAAAAAAAAAAGGCCTAGGGGGTTTGGGTTACGTTTGCCGTAACTTTAGTCAATTTTCAACAGGATTACGGTTTCCGTAACTCTAAAAATAAAAAAAGAGTTACGTTTGCCGTAACTTTAGTCAATTTTGAACAGGATTACGGTTGCCGTAACTCTCAAAATAAAAAAAGAGTTACGTTTGCCGTAACTTTAGTCAATTTTCAACAGGATTACGCTTACCGTAACTCTCAAAAAAAAAAAAAGAGTTACGTTTGCCGTAACTGTAGACGTTCCCATTTATAAATATTTGCGAAACCTTAAGCTTGATTTACACAATGGCTAAAAATGGCAAAAAAAAGATCCCAAAACAAAACAGGACAGAAGATACAAAAACTAATAAGTTAGAGCAGTACGAACAGAGTCATCTTTTCTTTTTTTTTGGTGTCTTTTTTTGTAATCTTTTTTTATAGCAAAAAAAAAAAAATATGAACTAGTTCATCTTTTTTTATAGTTTACGTTTTTTTTTTTCTAGGCGCGTAAATAAAATTTATGTTATAATTTGAATTTTATAGTTTCTGAAAAATTATTATTGTATTTCTAACCTGGGGGTTACACTTGCTGAAAAAAAAAATCATGATTTTTTTTGAATGTATGTGCGAAATTTTGTGTGAAAAAAAATCAAGAAATAATCATGATGAAAAATCATGCTTAAAAAAAATCAGTGTTGATTTTTTCTGTCAAAAGGAAAATTTTTGGCTGCCAAAGAAAAAAGTAAACTCTTGAAAGTGCAAACAACAATTATAAAAGCGGTTTATTATTACGGGATTTGAATTTGAATGTTGAAATTTAAAAAAATCTATGTGAATTATTTATTAAATAAATAAAATAACTTACTTTAAAAAACAAGATATTTTATTGAAAAAGGTGAAGTTTATAAAAACTAAGAACTTAGTAAAAAAAGAGAAAATAGAAAAAACATGTCGAAAAGATTTTATAAGGAAGAAATATTAAAATTTATAAATTTATACAGGGAGCACGAATGCATCTGGAACATCTAATGCGTTGTTTATAGGTACCACAGTAAAGTAATTTTTGGAGGAATGTTCCGGAAACCTATTCACAGCTAATTTTATCTGAAAGTAAAAAATCAAATGCAAGAAATATAAAAAAAAAACATAAAAAATATTTTTGACAGGAAAGGTACCGTAAAAAAATATTATGATAGGTAGGAAACGTAATGAAAAAGAAACAAAAAAATAATTTTGTGAAGTAATGAAATTTTTCAGATATCAAAAAAAAATAAATTCAATTTTCTTAGTTATTTGAAAATATTTTTAAAAAATTCTTTTTACGAAAAATAGATAAAATTAATATCTTCATTTTCAGTAAATTTGCTTAAATATAAATAGAATAATAACATAGAAAAACGGTTTTTACGGTATCATTTTTTCAGATAGGTCAATTAGCTATAAACAACGCATAAGCCAGTTTGATTTTTGACTCATAAAAATTTTTACACTACATTAAAAAAAATTATAATTATGATTTTTTTTTAGCAAGTGTAACCCGCATGTAAACTTGCTATAAAATTTGTTTATATTTTGTGCTATAAAAGGAAAAGAATTATTAAATTTCTGTCTACTTCTTTCACATGTTTGTTGTTGTTGTTTATTTATCGCTTTCTCGTTCTAGTTTGACTAGAAAAAATTAAAAGATTACAAATTTAGCCATTGTGTAAATCACGCTTTATTTAAACCCGAAGTCTAGACAGCTTATAAGTTAAAAAAAAAACAAGCAGCGACGAAATTGAAGTTTCAATTCAATTTTGTTGCCGAGACCGAAAATATGATCGCGTCGGCGCCTGTATGAAAGTTCTTTTATGTTTAGTTTTTTATATGGAAAAAGCTGATTTTATTCAAGTTCTTAATGTAGGATAAGCGTTATGCAAGTTCTGAAGCTATGTGCGAATCCCTTATGCAAGTTCTTAAAGCTTGATTTACACAATGGCTAAATTTGTAATCTTTTAATTTTTTCTAGTCAAACTAGAACGAGAAAGCGATAAATAAACAACAACAACAACCATGTGAAAGAAGTAGACAGAAATTTAATAATTTTTTTTCTTTTATAGCACAAAACATAAACAAATTTTATAGCAAATTTACATGCGGGTTACACTTGCTGAAAAAAAAATCATGATTATGATTTTTTTTTTAATGTAGTGTGAAATTTTTATGAGTCAAAAATCATACTGGCTTATGCGTTGTTTATAGCTAATTGACCTATCTGAAAAAATGATACCGTAAAAACCGTTTTTCTATGTTATTATTCTATTTATATTTAAGCAAATTTACTGAAAATGAAGATATTAATTTTATCTATTTTTCGTAAAAAGAATTTTTTTAAATTATTTTCAAATAACTAAGAAAATTGAATTTATTTTTTTTTAATATCTGAAAAATTTCATTACTTCACAAAATTATTTTTTTGTTTCTTTTTCATTACGTTTCCTACCTATCATAATATTTTTTTACGGTACCTTTCCTGTCAAAAATATTTTTTCTGTTTTTTTTTATATTTTTTGCATTTGATTTTTTACTTTCAGATAAAATTAGCTGTGAATAGGTTTCCGGAACATTCCTCCAAAAATTGCTTTACTGTGGTAGCTATAAACAACGCATTATATCATGTTCAAACATCAAAATTTAAACTATAAAATTTTATAGTTTAAGCAAACCGTTCAAACATAAAATAAAATTAAACTAGTGTTATTTTCTCAACTAAAAATTTTTTTGTTATTGTTTATATTTTTTATTATGATTTTTTTATATGGGTAGAAATTTTTTTTTTAGTTTTTCACCACATATTTTATTTTGCCCGACCATATTACGTAGATTATGCTATGATTTATTACAAATAATTGATTTCACTTTTGCTTACTGCTTTCATTTTCTAGTTTTAATAAGTAGTTTTAGCTTAAACTGGTGTAACTAACTACAGAAATTTTGTATGGCAGAAACCAAAACTACACTAGTTTAAGCTTAAACTATATAATTTTGGGCCTGTTTGAACGCCGTATTAGACTTCATGTTCTAGATGCATTCGTGCTCCCTGTATAAATTTATAAATTTTAATATTTCTTCCTTATAAAATTTTTTCGACATGTTTTTTCTATTTTCTCTCTTTTTACTAAGTTCTTAGTTTTTATAAACTTCACCTTTTTCAATAAAATATCTAGTTTTTTAAAGTAAGTTATTTTATTTATTTAATAAATAATTCACATAGATTTTTTTAAATTTCAACATTCAAATTCAAATCCCGTAATAACAAACCGCTTTTATTATTGTTGTTTGCACTTTCAAGAGCTTACTTTTTTCTTTGGCAGCCAAAAATTTTCCTTTTGACAGAAAAAAATCAACAATGATTTTTTTTAAGCATGATTTTTCATCATGATTATTTCTTGATTTTTTTTCACACAAAATTTCGCACTACATTCAAAAAAAATCATTATTTTTTTTTTCAGCAAGTGTAACCCCCAGGTTAGAAATACAATAATAATTTTTCAGAAACTATAAAATTCAAATTATAACATAAATTTTATTTACGCGCCTAGTAAAAAAAAGACGTAAACTATAAAAAAAGATGAACTAGTTCATCTTTTTTTTTTTTGCTATAAAAAAAGATTACAAAAAAAGACACCAAAAAAAAAAAAAGATGACTCTGTTCGTACTGCTCTAACACATTAGTTTTTGTATCTTCTGTCCTGTTTTGTTTTGGGATCTTTTTTTTTTGCCATTTTTAGCCATTGTGTAAATCAAGCTTAAAGCGTGATTTACACAATGGCTAAATTTGTAATCTTTTAATTTTTTCTAGTCAAACTAGAACGAGAAAGCGATAAATAAACAACAACAACAAACATGTGAAAGAAGTAGACAGAAATTTAATAATTTTTTTCCTTTTATAGCACAAAACATAAACAAATTTTATAGCAAATTTACGTGCGGGTTACACTTGCTGAAAAAAAAATCATGATTATGATTTTTTTTAATGTAGTGTGAAATTTTTATGAGTCAAAAATCATACTGGCTTGGACTTCATGTTCCAGATGCATTCGTGTTCCCTGTATAAATTTATAAATTTTAATATTTCTTCCTTATAAAATCTTTTCGACATGTTTTTTCTATTTTCTCTTTTTTTACTAAGTTCTTAGTTTTTATAAACTTCACCTTTTTCAATAAAATATTTTGTTTTTTAAAGTAAGTTATTTTATTTATTTAATAAATAATTCACATAGATTTTTTTAAATTTCAACATTCAAATTCAAATCCCGTAATAACAAAACCGCTTTTATTATTGTTGTTTGCGCTTTCAAGAGTTTACTTTTTTCTTTGGCAGCCAAAAATTTTCCTTTTGACAGAAAAAAATCAACACTGATTTTTTTTAAGTATGATTTTTCATCATGATTATTTCTTGATTTTTTTTCACACAAACTTTCGCACATACATTCAAAAAAAATCATGATTTTTTTTTTCAGCAAGTGTAACCCTCAGGTTAGAAATACAATAATAATTTTTCAGAAACTATAAAATTCAAATTATAACATAAATTTTATTTACGCGCCTAGAAAAAAAAAGACGTAAACTATAAAAAAAGATGAACTAGTTCATCTTTTTTTTTTTTGCTATAAAAAAAGATTACAAAAAAAAACACCAAAAAAAAAAAAGATGACTCTGTTCGTACTGCTCTAACTTATTAGTTTTTGTATCTTCTGTCCTGTTTTGTTTTGGGATCTTTTTTTTTTGCCATTTTTAGCCATTGTGTAAATCAAGCTTAATGTAGGATAATACGTCTCATCAAATTTTATTTTAATTTTTTATAATGAATTTATAAAAAAAATATGTGTGACAAATGCAAATAAAAAATTTTAGACAAAAAAAATGTTTAATCGTTTCCTTCTTATACCTTGCTTACACTTCAGGTTAGAAAGAGGTTTTTTCTCCAACCTACGTTCGTTTTGTGTTGGTTCATATAAAAAAATATCAAAATTAACCTAGAGCCCGTTCCCAAACTGAGACTATTGTAAATCGTGAAATATTCCTTTTCTGCTAAAGAAAATTCTTTTTGTTCAGAAATTGAAATAGGCTTGACAGTTAATCTGTATCATCTGCAACGTCTGCTTAAATTTTCAATTTTTTGTTCTTTTTTTTTTTTAAATTAGGTGCACTTAAAAGTATACCTATAAACTGAGATTGTTATGGGAAATTTAAAATTTCCCTTTGCAGATTTTAAAAAAATAAAATATCATTTCGGAACGATTTTTACGTCAAAAAATCTTAATTTGTAAAATAATTGTAAAATAACAGCTGTAAAATCGTGTCGTTCCAAAACTAGAAATTCTAGAAATTAAAATAATTTTTTAGTTTCTAACACCTTGTTCGGGTGTCTGGACAATTCATCGTAAACAATTCACCGTAAGACAATTTACCGTAAACTATTCATCGTATGGACAATTCACCGTATGATCAATTCATCGTATGGACAATTCACCGTATGATCAATTCACCGTGTGGTTAATTCACCGTATGAGTAATTCACCGTATGGACAATTCACCGTATGGTTAATTCACCGTATGGACAATTCACCGTATAAATAATAATAATGTTTCCATGTACGGTCTTCTTGGAAAAATTACTTCGCCATTAATGCTTTCTTTACGTTGAATTGTCCATACTGTGAATTCTCCATACGGTGAATTGTTTACGGTGAATTGTCTTACGGTGAATTGTTTACGGTGAACTGTCCGCAATGCCCTTGTTTGCACTTCAACATTTATCCGGATAAATAAGTGGAAATTTCCACTTTCTGAAACTACCGTTCGCACTTGAGAAGTGGAAAAAATTTGACAACTCTAGAAAAAACATAAATAAAAAAAGTAAACAACTTTCTGTTACTTTAAAAAAAAATTTTTATTATGAATTTTCAAAAATAATTTTAAAATTAAATTTGACTTTTTTTTGTTGGTTTTAATTTTTTTGAGGTTTTGACACAAAACAAACGGTGCAAACCGTACCAAATCTCTCAAAAAGTAGCTAAAAGGAACTAGCTAACGCAGTGGTTAGACGAAAGTAAAAACTATACCTTTTCAACTTCAAATTGGAAATAATCATTTTCAAAATGGAAATAATCATTTTCAAAATGGAAATAATCAATCTAAAATTGGAAATAATCATTTTCAAAATGGAAATAATCATTTTCAAAATGGAATTAATCATTTTCAAAATGGAAATAATCTTTTTCAAAATGGAATTAATCATTTTCAAAATGGAAATAATCATTTTCAAATTGGAAATTAATTTTAAAATAGTAAGGTAGCAAGCCAGATACGCTCAAACAGTGTTTCAAGTTTTTTATTAGTTGCATCTTTGCCAAAAAGTGCAATATATAAAAAAAATGTTTGTTTAAAAAAATGTCGTACATTGAGAAATGGGAATCTGATAATGTTAAAAAGAAAATTTGTGTTTTACACAATAATGTGGTGGGTATTGGAGAGCGCTCTCAAAAACTTAAGGAGTGAAAACGACATTATATAGGTGGGTTAATGGATGGAAAGTTCTCTTGTAAAGCACAAATTTGCCTTTTAACATTATCAGGTTCCCATTTCTTAATATACGACATTTTTTTAAATAAAAATATTTTTTTTGTATATTGCACTTTTTGGTAAAGATGCAACTAATAAAAAACTTCAAACACTGTTTGATCGTATCTGGCTTGCTACCTTACTGTTTTAAAATTAATTTCCAATTTGAAAATGATTATTTCCATTTTGAAAATGATTAATTCCATTTTGAAAATGATTATTTCCATTTTGAAAATGATTATTTCCATTTTGAAAATGATTAATTCCATTTTGAAAATGATTATTTCCATTTTGAAAATGATTATTTCCAATTTGAAGTTGAAAAGGTATAGTCTTAACTATTTACAATTGTATGAGTTTTTTATTTGTATTTGTGATGTAATTATTCTCCACTGGCTTAACTATAGTTAAAACTATGTATTTACAAACTATTTTATTATTTTACTTCACTTTTTAGTTTTTGTTTATATTTCAAAAAAAAAAAGTGTTTCATTTGACAAGTAATACTTTAGATTCAGAATATTTTTTAGTTAAAACTATTAGTTATAACTATTTCAATTTTTTTTTTTTTATACAATTTTTCACACATACATTCAAAAAACATCTTAGTTATAACTAGTTTTTAGTCTCGTCTAACCCCCCCGTAAGTGGAAAAATAACTGGAAATTAAAATATCCGGAAAAAATTTTTGTATGATAATATCCATAGTTTCCGGAAAAATCGAAATATCCGGAAAAATATTGAAGTGCGAACAAGGTATAAAATAGTCTCAGTTTGGGAACGGGCTCTTAGTTGAACAACTAGGTTCTTTAACGGGCTGTCTACATTAGCGATTTAGAATCGCGCGTATTTATGAATGTATTGTATTTTTTCTGTTTCATTTATTAGTATTTGTGTGTGTTTAATATGCCACTGGGTTAGATTTACAGGATGCGATTTTTATACATTTTTCCAAATTGTACCATTTTATTTGACTTAAATGTCAAATTAATAAAAAAATCAAAATTTGTGGGAAATGTCAAAAAATACGCATGCTGAAAAATTATTCAAAATCAGCATGCGCATTTTGCTGCGATTTTGGATTTTGTATAAAGATACATGACAGAGAACTGCGTAATACTATTCATAAACAAAAACAAATCACTCGCAATATTTCAATACAGAATAATACCAATTACAGAAAAAAAAAATGAGCTATTCATATTCTACTTGCACATAAGAAACACTTATATTACATTGACTTGCAAAACAACAATATCTACTCAATACCACTTGATGTTGATTTGTTTTTGTTATGAATGCTATGAATGCAGCAAGTGCCTAATATAAAAACAATACGTATGAATGAAAAAAATATCATCTAATTAAGTATAAGTACATTTTTAACAGTTTTTTAGGAAATTTTTTGGAAATTTTTACGAAATATTTAATTTTTTTTTAGGAAATTAAATTTCCTTAGAAGATTACCCAATGCATTCAATATACGCAATACATATTTCACTATTCACTATACTTGCGAATAGAAATTTGACTTGATACAAAAAACTCAATACAATTCTAATGTATTGAAAAAATATTATGAATCATATATTCACACTTGTTTCTATTTTGAGTTGAACTATTCATATATTGAATAAATCAAGTGTATTCACGAGTGATTTGTAATACAAGTGTACTCATGCATTTCTCTGATACATGAATACATTTAAAAAACAAAATCGCATGCAGGAAAAATACGCTAATGTAGACACCTAGTAAAACCTAGTTAAATTAACGCCCCTGGTATAATCAACATTTTGGGGTTTGTTAGGGAAATATAGCATCCTGTATCCGTAGCAAATGAATATTGACAAAAAATGTCAATAAAAATGTTATTAATTGTGTCAAATTCCAAATAAATAAAAAATAAAAATAAAAATAAATAACAATCAAATTTGAAATAGGAAATTGGAAATTTATATGACGATTTCTTCTTTTTCTCATTTGCAGGTTTTTGTTATATTATCACTTTCTTTTATGGCTAAAATTGCCTTTAATATTGTCTGTTCATTCATTTTTATTTTTAATTTTTTTAATTTTTTTTACTTTTTTTTTTAATAGCGTTGCTGCACTGGTAGTCTTAATATCGGCTCTTGCGACAGACGTCTTTCTTTCAGTTCTCTTTCGTCTTTTGCCATATACAAAAAAATCCCAAGAGTCTAAAGAAAGACTCATCACAGTACATACTTTGTCGCTTTGCAGCTTGAATGTTGTTATTTTTGGTTGTTTTTCTGCCTTACATTAATTATTTCATGGTGGTTACACTTATTTCTGCCAAAAAAATAATAACAAACAGAACATTTAATTCATAAACAATGAAAATTTGTTTTTTTATGTCAAAAGTGAGTAGAAAGAGAGTCCCTTTGGCAGTGCGTACACTTTTTCATAAGACTGCTTTAAGACGTCTTCACATTGCCAGTCCAGAAAGGGTATAAACGTCAAATCTAACACCAATTAGGTGTAAAATCCTGTTTTCTAACATAGGTTAAATGTAGGTTTAACTTATTTCTAACCTGAAGTGTGAATAATACCTTGTTCGCATTATAATTTGAATTCCACTTATATTCCGGAAAACAAATTGCCGTTCGCATTACAAAATTTGATGAGAACTGGAATTTGATGGTGTAAAAAAAAAAATTGAGAAAAAGTTTTTGTTGTTGAAAATTTTGACTTTTTATCTCGCTTGTTCTCAATTTTATTTTGTTTTTTTTTTCATTTTGACTCGAATTTGACAAAAAAATTGTTGCCAACTATAACAAAATTTCAAAAAATGAGTGAAAATAACTAGAAATGTAGAATTCTAACCCTGACAAACTAGAATATGAAAGTGGAATATACATATTCCGGAATATTTTTTTATATGAAAAATCCAGTTCATATTCCTGAAATATTCCGGATAACAGCATATTCCACTAATATTCTCCTAATGCGAACACCATATAAGGTATTAGTCAATGAACTTATATATAAGGAAGAGTAAATTATGTATTTTTGTTGAGAATTTGGAATTCCTTTTGAAATAAATAAAAAGACCAGTCTTTCTTTTTAGATTTAATTATAAAAAGTTTATTTATTCGTATTTTTTATTTGAATATACAATTTTCAGATCCTTCTGTTTAAAAGAAAATAATCGTAAAAGTAATAAAAAAGTAAGTTGGATCACTTGTATTTGACAGTGTCACAAGAATTTGGATAGCGCCCTCTATAATAATTTCTATAAACTCAACACTCCTCCTCGCTAATCCAAATTTAAAATTCAAATTTATTTAAATTTATCTTTTCTCTAAGCTGTTGAATACGTGTTGATCTCAATGGCTTAGTTAGCATATCCGCTACATTCAATTCCGTTGGACAATATTTTAGTTCTAATAAATGTTCATTTTTCATATCCTGTATAAAATGATATTTAGTATCAATATGTTTAGTTCGATTGCTAAACTTTTCTCGATCTACTAATTTCATACAGCTTTGATTATCCACATTCATAATTGTTGCATTTGTAATGTCAATCTTAAAATCTTTGCATAAATTTCTTAACCAAATAAGTTCTTGGCATGATTCAGCTAGAGCAATATATTCTGCTTCACAGGAGGAAAGTGATACTGACGATTGCTTTCTACAAGCCCAAGAAATTATTCCATCACCTAATATAGCTACATATCCACTATTAGATTTTCTATGTTCACGATTTTCTGCCCAATTTGCATCCGAGTACATTATCAGATCAAAATTATTGTCAATATTACCTAGCTTAAGTTTAAAATTACTGGTACCTTTTAAATAACGAATAATTCTGTGTACTTCATTCAAATCAAGTTTAGTTGGGTTACTAACCTTTTGACTCAGAATTGACACGCTGGCACTTATATCCGGTCTAGTATTTGTTGAAATATACAATAACATGCCAATTAATTTTCTATATTGTTCATTTGATTCAAGCATTTCGTCGCATTTTAGTTTTTCATAACCAACGTCTAAAGGATGTTTTGATATTTTAGCATTTTCTAAGCCAGCCGCTTTCACTACTTTATTGATGTAATTTTGCTGATTTATAAAGAAACTACCATTATTATCTTTCTCGACACTTATTCCCAAAAAATGTGAAATATCACCAAGTTCTTTCATTTCAAATTCTTTCCCAAATGATGTTGCAATTTTATTTATAAGATTTTCACAGGCACTGGCAATTAACAAATCATCTACATGAATCAAGATATAGCAATAATTATCATCAGTTTTTATAAAATACAAACATTTATCAATTTGACTTTGTATATATCCATTAATGGTCAAAACCCGATGAACTTCCTGATTCCATGATCTTGCTGCTTGCTTCAAACCGTACAAACTTTTGTTTAATTTGCAAACCTTATTACCTATGGTGAAACCTGGTGGTTGTTTCAAGTATATTTCTTCATTTAATTTGCCGTTGAGGAACGCCGTTTTTATATCAAAATGTTTGATTTTATAGTTTCTGTTTGATGCAACGCTTAATAAAATTCGAAATGTTGTTGATCTTGCTACGGGTGCAAACACCTCATCATAATCAACACCAAACTTCTGATCAAACCCTTGTGCTACTAACCGTGCTTTATATCTAGCAACATTTTCATTTTTATCATGTTTCAATTTGTACACCCATTTTGACCCAACAGCCTTTCGACCAGTCGGTAAATCCACCAAATTCCAAACATTGTTATCATGAATTGATTTTAATTCATTTTTCATTGCTTCCAGCCATTTATTTTTGTCAGGTCTATTCATTGCTTCATTAAAATTTTGTGGTTCATTTTGTTCATCTTTTTCATTGGCAATACAATAAACATAATCATCAAATCTACCTGGATGGACACCAAAATTACTTCTGGACGATTTTCTCAAAATCTGTTCATTTAAAACTTCGTTATCGACATTAGTTGATACTTCTGCTTCGACATTTGTACCAGAATTAAAAAATTCATCCAAATAAAATTCATGTTCATAATTTTCACTAAGGTGACCATCATTATCATTATCAACACCAAATTGTTCTATTTTAGAATTATTTCCAATTTCAATAGTCGAAAAACATTCATTTATTTTAAAATTTTCAGATAAAAATTTAACTTCTCGACTAATGATTACTTTATTATTTTCAACGTCAGCAATTCTAAAACCTTTTGATGATTCATCATAACCCACAAATTTTAATTTTTCAGCCTTTTCATCTAATTTCTTTCGTTTTTCTTTTGGAATCATTGAATAAACATCACATCCAAATACATAAAATGTTTCAAATCTAGGTTCTTTATTAAAATAAATTTCATATGACGACTTATCAAAATTTTCATTATACAGTCTATTAAATACATAATTTGCTGTATTTACAGCTTCAGCCCAATAAGCTATAGGAATTCTTGAATCAAACAACATTGTTCTAGCTGTCTCGACCAATGTGCGGTTTTTCCTTTCTGCAATGCCGTTTTGCTGAGGAGCATAACCGACAGTGCACTGGAATTTAATTCCTTCTTTACATAAATAATCTTGGACTTGCTTAGAAATATATTCTCCACCACGATCAGTTCGAATTATCTTTGGTTTGCATTGAAATTGAGTTTTAATATTTTCGACATAATTAATTAATTTGTCCCCAACTTGTGATTTTTGTTTGATAAAATACACTGTACTATATCTGGAAAACACATCAATAAAAGTTAAAATATACCTTGAGCCACCTACAGACACAGACTCCTCCTGAAATGGACCACAAACATCACTAACAATACAATCAAAAACTTCAGTGGCTGATTCAGATGCCTTCTTAGGAAATGGTTTTCTTGACATTTTTCCTTTAATACAGCTTTCACACTCATCAACACAATCACAACTTTTAATTTTTAACCCATATTTTGTCATATTTTTAATGTCTAACAAATTACGATGTGCTAATCTTTGATGCCATTCGTGCAAACAAAACATTTCATTACCACCAACAACTAAATTATTTTGATTACATTTTTCTTTCAGACGATAAATTTCACCATCAACTTCACCAATCGCAATAATTTTATCTTCAAATTTAATTTTACATCCATTTCTATCAAAATTTACAGTCAAACCTTTTTTTATTAATCTATTAACTGATAACAATTTGCTGCGTGCCTGGGGTACATACATCACATCATGAACTCGAAGCATCAATTCTTCACCATTTACTTCAGAAATTATTTTTATATCACCTCTGCCTTCGGATTTCAATCTATCACCATTAGCTATTATAATTTCTTCTTTAATTGATGTATCCAAATACATGAACTTTTGTTTATTATGACATATGTGACTCGATGCACCTGAATCAATGTACCACCCTTCTTGATAATTTTCAAAAATTGACTATGCAAATTCAAATGTTTTTGGTTGATTTACAACAATGTTGGCTTTATTTGTATTGCTACTACCTTCAGTTGAATTATTGTTGTTACTGTTGTTTTGTTCTAAAAATTTCTTAAATTTAGTACAGTTTTTCTTAATGTGTCCCTTTTCTTTGCAAAAATAACAAACAAAACTTTTAGATTTATCAAATTTCTTCTTTTGCCCTGAATTACTCGCATTGAATGCAGTATCATGAGTTTTAGTTTTCTGCTTACGTCGTTGCCACTCTTCTAATAATTTTGATCTTACAGCTTCCAAAGTAAGTTTGGATTCATCCCAAGCTTCCATTGCTGTTATTAAATTTTCATAGTCAGTATTAAGACTAGCAAGAATGATACTCACACCAACATTGTCATCAAAACCAGCATCCATTTCTTTCAAATCATCAAGCCATTCAAAAATTTTCAATAAATGATCTTCCATTGAACCATTGCTTTCCAATTCAATTTTGAATAACTTTTTCATTGTTAAGATTCTATGAGACAATGTGGACTTAAGATGGTAAGCTTTCAAACTATTCCAAGCTTCACGTGCCGTTTCGCATTCTTAATCAAAACGAGTTGATTATTTTCAACACAGAGTACAATAAACTGCATGGCTTTCGAATTAGATTTCTTCCACTCTTCAGTTTCTGGTTCAGGCTTCGCTTTTTCAATTGAATCCCAACAATCCTCTTTTTGCAATAAAATTTTCATTTTAAAGCACCATGAAGAATAATTCTTATTGTTTAATCTTTCAAACAATGAAATCATTTTGTCCGCCATTTTATAAATTTACAATCTAAAAAAAACTTTCAATCTCTTTTATTTATTTCTAGAGCCTTCCTGGGCCCATAACCTGTTGAGAATTTGGAATTCCTTTTGAAATAAATAAAAAGACCAGTCTTTCTTTTTAGATTTAATTATAAAAAGTTTATTTATTCGTATTTTTTATTTGAATATAAAATTTTCAGATCCTTCTGTTTAAGATGAAAATAATCGTAAAAGTAATAAAAAAGTAAGTTGGATCACTTGTATTTGACAGTGTCACAAGAATTTGGATAGCGCCCTCTATAATAATTTCTATAAACTCAACAATTTTTACTAGTGCTTCACCCTTAAAAAAATTTAAAAATTTCAAATTCTGAATTTCAAATTCCTAATGTATTTTGTTAGTGTAATTTAATGTCAAAAAAAAGTTTACGGGTGAACTCTTTTTTTCACTTTTTTTCATAAATTTTAAATATTAATAACAAAGCTGCCAGAGTAGGATTTTCTTTCCCTAAAAGAGAATTTTATTATATTTTATTAAAATTATGAACAAAAAATTATTCTACAAAAAAATCTCAGGAAATTTGCGGAATTTTTTTCATCTGGCATGTCTTTTTTTTTGATTTGACAATTAGAATGACAGAAGTTGAATTTCAAAATTTATTTTGTTGTTGTTAATTTCAAATACACGCTCTGAGGCGTGTATTTGAAATTCACAACAACAAAAAAAAATTTGAAATTTTACACTAACAAAATACATTAGGAATTTGAAATTCAGAATTTGAAATTTTTAAATTTTTTTAAGGGTGAAGCACTACTATGAATTTTTATTTTTTTTTCAAAATACCGTATTTGCTTATTTCAATTGTCAAAAAAGGAACAAAAAAGAAAGAAAAATTCATAAAAAGAAAAAAAAATTTATGAATTTTTCTTTTTTTTGCTCCTTTTTGACAATTGAAATAGGCAAATACGGTACTTTGAAAAAATTAAAAAGCTTCATTTTCATCAATAATTCACTCTTCCTTTTATATAAGTTCATTGTTCTTAGTCCTTTTATTTTCTTTGGTAAAATGTATAAAAATCGCATGCTGTAAATCTAACCCAGTGTCATATTTATCGCACACAAATACTAATAAATGAAACAGAAAAAAAACAATACATTTATAAAATCGCTAAGGAAGATCCAGACTAAAATCAAGTTTTTTTCGTTTTAAAGACTTTTAATGCGTAGGGGATCGTTATGTTGTATTTAGTGCTATATAATTTAGATCACTAAATGGAGTATTATATGCGTCAATACAATGCAATCATTTAGATGCATCTGCGTGAATAATGAAATTATGTAGATGCATCAGCGTATATAATGAAATCATTTAGATGCATCAGCGTAAATAATGAAATCATTTAGATGTTTCGTATTAAATATTACGTAATACCTAAACAAACATAATATCTCTCACAATATTTCAATACAGACAAATACAAAAAAAAAAAAGAGAAAAAATGAGAACTACGTAATTCATACACAAAAATAATATCACTCACACTCACAAAGAAATTAAAATAAAATTAACAAGTAATATTTCCCTTTTTTTCTTTTATCTCTAAAAGAAAGAGAAATTAAAATAAAATTAACGTGGAACATTTCCCTTTTTTTTTGTTTTATTATAAATTATCTCTATAATCTCTCTTTGCAACTACCTCTCCCCTACGCATTAAAGGAGTATATAAGATATGTTAACAAAATTTGTTATAACAACTCGTTGTCTATACACACAAACACATAGACACTTGTCAATATTATATCACTCGACCTTCGGTCTCGTGATATAATTTTGACTCGTCTCTATATGTTTGTGTATATACACAGTGTCTATATACAAATGAATATTGACAAAAAATGTCAATAAAAATGTTATTAATTGTGTCAAATTCCAAATAAATAAAAAATAAAAATAAATAACAATCAAATTTGAAATAGGAAATTGGAAATTTATATAACGATTTCTTCTTTTTCTCATTTGCAAGTTTTTGTTATATTATTACTTTCTTTTATGGCTAAAATTGCCTTTAATATTGTCTGTTCATTCATTTTTATTTTTAATTTTTTTAATTTTTTTTACTTTTTTAGAACAAAATAAGCGTGTTTAATAGTAATTAAACATTTTTTTGTTGCAAATTATGTATTACAACCAACATCGCTTGCAAGCGCAAACATTTCAATCAGTTGCTTACGACAGTTTCACTTGTAATTTTTTCGTCAAATTACAAACTCAAAAGCTTTTTAAAACGTTTGTTTTTTTTTTGGAACGTAGTTCCTTATCATACGCTCTTGTGGAAAAGTTTATTAAAAATTTGAACACTTTAGTGTCAGTACATAGTGTCGGTACATGATAAACAAAAAAAAAAAGATAAAACATTTTTTTTTTTTTTTTTGACATTTTGAATTTTTTATTTAAAAATTATTTAAATTCACTATTTTGAATTTTTTATTTAAAAAATATTTAAATTCACTATTTTTTTGAAAGTTAAATTTGTTTTAATTTTAAATATTTATTTTTTTTTTAATATAAAACAAAAAATAAATTTTCTTATTATTCGATATTTTTTTATTTTTTAAATAAAAAAAGTAAACTCCCGTCGCTTAAAGCTTTTTTTTTTTATATTTTTTTTTTCTTTTGTTTGAAATTGGATATTTTTTTCGTTTTATGTTGTTGTCTTGTCGCTTAGTGCAAAACAGTGGTTGACTTTATTATGCAAAATTTATTACAATGCATACAGATTGATTGGGCATACACCGTCGTACGATTGAAATGAGAACTAACTTAGAAACTGGATTTTTTCATACAGAAAAAAAACTAACTGCCTTTCCAAACTTATTTTCTTATAATCTTATGATAAATTAAAGAAATCCGTTCGTCCTATAAAAAAAATTTAGGTATTTAAATATTTTTTAGTTATTTTTATAAATATTGTGTTCTTTGGTTTGCATTAATAATTAATAGAAATAAAACAAAAAGAATAGTAAACATCCAATGAAATTTATAAAATTAAAATCCAAAATTCTATCAAAGTTATCTATCAATATTAGCTGTACAAAATAATTCCGATGTTTCACATCTATCAAACGTCCCGCCGGCTCTTGTATTTTTCATTGAACTTTGTATTAAAATTGATAAACTTAAATTTTACTTCAATTTATAAAATATTTATAAAATAAAATATTTAGTAAATATTAATTTTTTATTATTAACTAATTAATATTTTATAGTTCAAATAAAATTTAGATTTTCATACTAATTTCAATGTTAATAAAAATCTTGTATAATTTTGTCAGTATTATTTTGCCAATATAAAGGCGCTATTCGGTACCAAGGCAAGTCAAGTCGTCTGCCGGCGTTAGATATTTCGATACTTTGCCTCCACTTCAGTGTGAAACGTGTTTTACACAGGAAAGTAGTTTCGTTCTTCGTTTAAAGTAGTTTTGTCCATATAAAAATTTTAAGTTGTTTGTAATAAGTTTTGCCCAAAACTAATAAAATTTAGGGGTGCCAACCACACAAATTCACAATTTTTTAAGAAATTTTCACTCAATATGGCACACTTTTTGTTGGATGGATCAAAAATTGGAAAAAAATACAAAAAATCAACCGGTGTCAAAAATATGTAAATAAAAATATTTGAAAACAAAATATAATTTATTATTTGAAAGTAAAATATAATTAAAATATTTGAAAAATTTGAAATATTTTATGAGTAATAATTTTTTGTGACTATTCATTTTTATTTTTATTTTTATTTTTTTATTTAAAAATTATGAATTGGAAAAAATTATTTTAAATTAAATGTTTTGTTATTAAAATATTATTTTGTTTACTTCAATATTAAAAGTTTACAAATAATTTTTTTTTTTCGTCATGTCAAAGTAAACATAGAATTTGTAGTGTTTACGCTTGTAGTTTTAAACAGGTTTAACACTACTTTGAACCTGAAGTGGAGACAAGATATAAGTCTTTTTGAAATCAAACATTTAGTTGCAAGCCTTAAGTATTCATAAATTTATGTATACCAATTAATTGTTTGTTTGATTTAAAAAAAAGTAAACATGATTGCCGCTTATTGAAAATTGAACGATTGTTTCGGTCTATTAGACACCTCGTAATTAATAACAAATTTAGTTAATGCCTTGGACAGACTGACACGATTAACATGTTCTTGATCAAGAACATGTTAATTTTATGTTTTTGAAGTAGTTTTCCCATAGTAATAAAAACAAGAACAAGAACATGTTCTTGCCAAAACATGTTGTTATTAAAGGATGGGTTGAGTAATTTTTACAAATATTTCGTGAGGCAATATCTGGAAGCCATTAATGTTCACTGGGGTATCATTTTTGACGTTGACTTTGACAATTTTATGTCGTATTCATTTGTAAACAAATGAAAAAAAAGTTTGTTATTGTTTTTTATTTTGAATTTGAATTGAATTTGTAGGTATATTCGTATATTGTATTGTTTACTTTTGTTTTTAAACTTGAAAAAAAAAAACAGATGTTTATCTGTTTTGTGAAACACATTAAAGGTAGTCTCTTCGGTCGATTTTAATAACATGTTTTTGTGCTCAAGAACATGTTTTTCGAGTTCAGTCTGTCCAAGGCATAACATATATTATAATCTACTATTTGCACACACTCTCAAGAAACATCTTCGAAAAAATATTCAAAAACATCCAATGTAAACCCCAAGTAAATAAAATATAAATCGTTATTTTGGGGGAAAATTTACAATTTTTTTTTAGGTAAATTTTATTTCTATCAAGCTGGCAGCATTATCTCTTCATCAAAATATCAAAATACAAAATCATTCTAAGCTTATCTTTTATAGCAGTGGAACGAAGATTAGCGGCAACAGAACACGGTTACGTACAATAAAGTATAGTAGATCATTTTAAAGTTATAAAATTTTTCTTCTAATATTCATTTAATTTCATCTTAATTCATCTAATGAGCAGTGAACCGAAAAAAAGTAAAATGACATCCAGCTTGGATCAATTGAAAAAAATAACTACTGTTGTCTGTGATTCAGGAGATTTTGAAGGTAGGATCTATTAGTAAACTATATATTAAAAGTAAATAATTGTTTATAAGAAAAAAATGTGTGTCTTACATTACTATTAAGTATACCTATCTATACCTATTAATAAATCTTAAGAATTGAAGAATTACAAAAACTCATTAAAATCCTCCCAAACTTAAAAGTTTAAGGTCTAGGTACCTATTGCGGCTGTCAAAATTAGGAGAAGGCAATGAAAGCCGGGTGCAGCAAGTTCAAGTTCTTATACTAGGTACTTTGATGATTAGATATCTTGTATTTTTATCTAAAAATACGTTTACTTTGAGAAATTTGGTAGGTAGGTATTTTTACTTATTTTTTTCTTTTCTATAAAAAAAACCAGATGACCTTTTATGACCCAAAAATCATGTGGTTTTTTTTTTTATTTTAATATCTACTCATGTTGCTTTCAATAATATTTATTCATTTTTTCTAACAACAAAACCTTTCACTGTTGCTAGTTTACTGATGCTGACATTAAATTTGCAAGGACAAATTTAAAGTGTGTAAAGTAGGTTATTGGTATGTCATATCGGTACCTAGTACGTTTATTCCTAATGTTTTTTTTTTTTAAATATTTTTAGATTAGGTACATAATGTTAGGCAGGTACTAGGTATATCCAATTACCTGCTAGAAATTAGGATTTTTATAATGTACCTACCTATAGAATAGATAGACGGTAAAAGCACCAATACTCGTCGGACAATTGAAAGATATTGCTACAGTTTTTTGTTATTATTTATTTTAGGATTATGATTAAAGCTTGCTTTTTTTTTATTTTAATGTAGGGGTATTATATTTTACAAAATATTTATATATACTATATATGTATATCAGGGATGGCAAAGAAATCGATCGCGGTCGACTTGTCGATTACGTAACTATTCTAGGTAGGTAGCCCGCAAAAAAACAATAAAAAATAAAATAAAATACTACAGTTAAGCCTACTACTCTTTTGATATTTAAAAAATTTCTCTTTTAGACCGTAAGGATTAATCTACTCAAAAGTAAGCCCACAAAACTTAAAATTTTTGCAAATTTTCACTGGTATATATAGGTATACATAATTTTTTAGTTATAATGAATCAAATGGAAAATATGCTGTTTTTCCCTGTAGTCGACCACCAAAAATCTTATGTTCGAATTAAAAGGCCTCTAGAGTGAAATATTTTTTAGCTTTCCTATTTCCTATTTTTTAGCTTTCAATTTTATAGCTGCGATTAAAAAAAGTTTTAGAAAGCTTAAAAGCAGTAAAACATTCATGACGGACGATTTTTGATTATTTTTTTTCATTTGAACATGAATGCTTTGATATAATTATTGGATCACTTCCACATAGAATTTAGGTAGCCAATCGAAAGTAGCCTACAAACTGTGCATAGATCAACTTTTCGTTTCTTGAAATTATCTTTCGATCCCGAGCTACAGCCACGTCAAGTGGCAAAAACCGTCATTATTTGTTCCCACTTCCCATATTAATACAGATCTGATTTTACCGGTCTTGGTTTTAAATAAAAAATTTCAAAAAAACATTTAAAAGCCTCTCTTTGAATTTACTAAAATCATATGTTGAAGTGGTAGGTAAATAGCAAGGTAGATCGATTAATGACAAGAACACAATCACTTAATTCAAGTGAACAAATTGAAAAATTGACGACAAATATATAAATAGCTTATGCTTAATTATAGATTTCTAATTTTGTTCTATGAGAAAATATAAATCACATCACATCTACATCTAGCCTTCGAATTCAAAAGTGTTTTGTAAAAAAAAACTGGATCAAAAAATTAGTTAACTCTTGTAAAAATAAATATAAATCAGTGATTCTTAACAAGCGGTCCGCGGTCCCCTGGAGTTCCGTAGGAAGTTTACCAGGGGGCCGCCAAATTATGTAAAATGTACCATAGAAAAATATTTGTTTTACATTTTTCTTGAAATTCTTTGGGCTACTTAGAAAAAGAACTCTGGATTCAACATCTATACAACAATTATAAAATTAATAATTTATCATCATTTGAAGAAGATACATTACTAGGATTAATAAATAATCTGAAATCTATTTCAAAACTAAAATTGTGTTACATATTTGGGTATATATTCGTTGAGAATATCCTATCCCATTTTCTGCATCAATGTAAATTTGCTGCCCTTCGCTAGCAGATACTTGTGTCAAAAAGGTTTCTCAACAATATAAAACGGATAGCATTACAAACAATAGAATCAAGAATTTACAAATTAGTTGAAGATATTCAGCAAAAGAAATGTCATTGAATTATTTAGAATATTTTATTTATCTAATTTTTATATTTTAAATTTTTTTTTATTTTTGTTGTAAATGAATTAATTTTTAAATTTTATTGTTAAAAGTTATTTTTTTAATATATAAAAGGTACTTTAACAAATATTAATTATTATTAAAACAGGGAGCCTCGAATAAATTTTGAGAAAATGGGTGGTCCGAGAGAATCAAAATGTTAAGAACCACTGGTATAAATAACAAGTATGGGCAAGATAATCAATACATATAAATACACGTTAGATTCTCGAGTTGTTTGTTATGAAAAAAAAAATAAAGAATTCTATTTACAAAATGATGGGATAAATTCCAAGTTTTTTGCAAATAAATATGTTTATTTTTTATTTTATTTTTTTCATTTATTTATTCATTTCAAATTTGATAAATTTAGTTTTACACTGGTAATAATTTATATATCTTAACAATTCTATCATTTTTTTTGATGCAAACAGCCATAGCAAACAGCCATAGCTGGTGCAAACAGCCATAGCTGGAATTGTATTTGTTTTATTAAATTATTTCTTATCACATTACTACTTATTTCTTATTTGACTACTTAATTTCCCTATACTTATATCACATACACCGATACTAATTTTACAATATCCTACATCAACTTTGTTTATTTAATTTTATAATCATAAAGTAATAATACTTTATACATTTTATACACTTTCTTTTTATTTATTGACTTTTACATAATAAAATTACTATATTTCAAGCTACAGACTATCTTATTGTGAGTAGTTCATATTTTAATTTCACTAATCCCCTAATAAATTTGAATTTGCCTTTTTAGTTCTTCAATATTAGTTTCATATAATTGTTTCTTTAATTTGCTTAAAAATCTTCTAAAGTTCTCATTTGGCCTGAGACCAAGTTTCAGAATAATATTATAATAAATTCTAGCAGCAGCAGAGAACAAGCTGTTCATATGATATCTGTTGTTTGATATAGGAATCACAAAATTATTTCTAGTTCTCGTAAGATGATCGTGACATTGAATTTAGAATATCCATTAACAATTTTATAAATAAATTTAGCTTTCTCCAGAATAATTAATTGTTCCAAGCTGAATTTTTTTGTTTCACGATACAGGACAACTGTCGATGTTAACCAATCGTAATTAAAAAGAACTTTCAGAATTCTATTTAACAACAAATGCACTCTATTTTTTATATTCAGAGCTGTAAAATTTCAAATACTTTTGTATTGAATACTAGTAATGAATAAAAAGTAATTGTATTTTAAAAGTAATCATTACCTTTTTTAAAAAGGAATTGAATTTGAAAAAGTAATGAATAAAAAGTAATTGAATTTTGAAAGGAATGAATAATTTTTCAAAAAGGAATTGAATTTGAAAAAGGAATGAATAAAAAGTAATCGAATTTTGAAAGGAATGAATATTTTTTCTAAAAGGAATTGGATTTTAAAAAGGAATGAATAAAAAGTAATCGAATTTTGAAAGGAATGAATATTTTTTCAAAAAGGAATTGAATTTTAAAAAGGAATGAATGAAAAGTAATCGGATTTTGAAAGGAATGAATAAATAGTAATTCATATTTTTTTGTATATTTTTCTTTAAAAGCATATTTTTCCAAAAAAAAATATAAATTTCCATATTAATTAGTTGAAAAATATTTAAGTTGAAAAAAAAAAAAACAATAAAAATGTTAAAACAAATGTATTTCTTTCCCTATTTTTAATAATATAATAAAAATATATAAATAATACAATTAATTCTGATTTTAACATAGGATTTTTTGTTAAATTTTAATTTAATTAAGATATTTGCAAATTTTGAACAACTTCAAAATTTGTTTTAAGTAAAATTAATTCAGCGAAATTTTTATCAGAAAGAGTTTGCCTTTTTGTTGTATTCACCATTCCCACAAAGGAAAAAAGTCTTTCCACAGGTGCAGAAGATGCGGTAATGGAGTATTAAATTTAAGGAAAATTCCTTGATTGTTGGATATTTCTTCAGGATGTCAAAAGAAACTTCGCCGTCTTGTTGTTAATTCTCAAAAATCACTTTAAGACAATGACTTAAATAGCTTTTAATATTAAATATACAGTTTATAATGCAACGATAAACTTTAGAAACTAAAAATGCTGTGGAAAATTATAGCACCACCCCGCACCCGTTGATATTGTTATTTTTTTACATTTTTTGTGTAAAGTTTTACTTTTTTTAAATTTATAGCGTTCCTTGATATTACTTAGTACACTTCGAAACAATTGCATTACCCGAAAGTTTTTGGGGCAAGACATTAAAAAGGTAAAAGACTTTCTACAAATATTTTTGTTCTCAAAATTCAATTTAATACATACTTATTATAAATAACGAAAAAGAATGTTGAATATTTAGCTATTAATTAATATGCACAGCAGTATATCATTCATCACAATTAAAATTAGATCCATTCATATAAAATAACAAGATTTCTTTGCTCCATATGCATAGGAAAAAATCTAGGTGAAGAAAAAAAAACTCATCGGACGAACGAACTGTACACTAATAAACATTCGTTCAATTCGTTCAACGGATTTCAACGCTTTTTTTGATAAGTGTTAATTTTTTATACTTTATATGAGTATTTTTGAATAAATATTCATTACTTTTAAAATTACATTACTTTTTATTCATTCCTTTTTAAAATTAAATTCCTTTTTGAAAAAAAATTCATTCCTTTCAAAATTCGATTACTTTTTATTCATTCCTTTTTAAAATCCAATTCCTTTTAGAAAAAATATTCATTCCTTTCAAAATTCGATTACTTTTTATTCATTCCTTTTTCAAATTCAATTCCTTTTTGAAAAATTATTCATTCCTTTCAAAATTCGATTACTTTTTATTCATTACTTTTTCAAATTCAATTCCTTTTTGAAAAAAGTAATGATTACTTTTAAAATATAATTACTTTTTATTTTTATTTGAAAATATTTGAATATTTACAGCTCTGTTTATATTTTTAGTACATGACGACCAACTTGGTAGACCATATGTTACATGCGAAACAATATGTGAATGATAGATGATGTTAGCTATATGTTTGCTAAATAAAATATGAGTTTTTTTGATTGCACCTATAAAAGACGCTATTTTTTTACACACATTGTTCACATGATAGTCCCACTTAAGTCTTTCATCCAGCACCATCCCCAAGTAACTAATAAACTCAACAAGCTCTATGTTAACATTATCAATCCTAAAACTTAAGTTAATTGATTCGTTACTTCTTTTATGGAAACAAATATATTTAGTTTTGCCCTTGAGAGTTTGTTCCCCAGAAGCCAATTAAAGAAAATTTTAAGGTCTTCATTAATAATCTTCTCTAGTTTTTTCGAGTACCTTTCCTTATAAATGAGACATGTATCACCCGCAAAAATAGTATATTTGGCTTTCAAATTCGCCCTGTTAATGTTCTGAATGTATAATAGATAAAACGTGGGTCCCAACACCGTACCCTGGAGGAGTTTTCAGAGTTAACGCTGCACATGTACTGTTACCCTCATCTAATGAACTTATATATAAGGAAGAGTAAATTTTGTATTTTACTATGAAAGCCAATGAAGCTTTTTTATTTTTTTTCAAAATACCGTATTTGCCTATTTCGATTGTCAAAAAAGGAAAAAATTAAACATAAAAATTTTTTTTTGTTTTTATGAATTTCTCTTTTTTTTTTGTTCCTTTTTTGACAAAATAGGCAAATACGATACTTTGAAAAAATGAAAAAGCTTCACTTGCAATAATAATATACTCTTCCTTATATATAAGTTCATTGCCCTCATCTAAACTATCCTCAATTTTCTTAATCACTTCTGTAATCGCTGAACCCGTGCTACATTCCTTTTGAAACCCGAATTGGTTATTATGGAAACCCCCTTTGTTTACAATGAACTTATTGATTCTTTTATTTATTATTTTTTCATAAATTTTACTGAAAGTAATTTGAAAGTACTTATTAAGCTAATTGGACGATGTTTGTTAGGATCGTGCCTATCACCTGATTTAAATACGGGTATAATTGTCGAAGTTTTTAAGCAATTTTTTTATTCCAGATGTAAGGGACTCATTAATTAATTTGACCAACAGAGGTATAGTTCATTAATATCTTTCACTAGAATACCATCAGGACCTGGTGAAGAATTCTTTTTTAGACCTTTTATGATTTGGGCAATTTCCCTCTCATCAGTTGGCCCTAAAAATAAAGTTTTGGGATTAACATGGTTTCGAAAAGTGCTTTGCTGTGGAAACGCCCTACTGAGATTAGGACCTACTTCATTGAAATGCATGTTAAGCGCTGAAGCAATATCCACACTGTTTTCATACACTTTGTCTTGATATTTTATTTTTAATTTATTATTCTCTTTATAATCCGATTGCTTATTGTGCAGTTCATTGTTAATTATTTTCCACATTTTTCTTGAATCATTAGCTGAATTGATAATTTTCCTATCAAAGCTTTCTTGTTTCGCATTTTTTATAAGTCGGATTACTTTGTTAAGCAACGTTTTAAATTTTGAAGAAAAAGTTGAGTTATCAGGGAATTTTTTTTGAAGTTTGTAAAATATGTCTCTCTCTCTCATTGCATACATGATCTTCTCGTTACACCATGGTTCATTTTTAGTTTTTAGTTTACATGTTTTAGTATTTTTGGCTTTAATTGCAGTTATTGATTTGATTAAAGAATTAATGTCAGTTGTAGGAGCAGCGTGAATATGGTTTCGAAAATCATTATAAAAAGATTTATAATTAGTTTTATTATAAGTAATATTTTTTGTTTCCCTCCTATTAGCCATAGGTAGAAAAAGTGCGAGATAAATGACCTTGTGATCAAATGAAGCATTTTCCACAAGCTTAATAGTAAAATCTATTGACTCGTCAATGCTTCCCAGCGCATGGTCGATTAATGTGGAACTAACTAATACTTATAACTAGTTGGGGATTCTCTACTGACTTTGTTAAAAATTCTGACACCACTAGATTCAAGCATGTCCAAAAAGTTGGCAATAATCAAGTTGTCGGCCAGTAGATCTAAGTTGGTGTCTCCGACAAAAATCAGATTATTGAATTTATGAAAAATGTTCTCAAGATGATTAATAAACTGAATTTTGTCCTCATTAGGACTACAGTAGCAGGTAAGTATATTGATTTTCAGCTTACCAAATGTTGTTTCAATTACTGAAGTATTAAACTTATTGTCCGTCAATAGTATATTATACGACAGGCCATGTCTAACAAACAAGGATGTGCCTCCTTCTCTTAGTTCTCTACAGTTATTAATAGCGGTATAACCCGGAATATTATAATATTTCATTTCATCTGATTTTATCCAAGTCTCACTCACAGATACAATGTCCACGGTCTCCGATTTTTTTATGAGTAGTGATTCGATTTCAGACAGCTTATTTCTGATGCTACGAGCGTTGATACCTACAATATTTACAATATTTTATTAGTAATACTTACTCATTTTAAATTAGTAGAAAAAAGCAATTTTAAATTAGCAGAAAGGAGCCGATTTAAAAATAGTGTCTTGACCCAAGTTTTGATTCAAGAATATTAATCTATCATTGCCATACGTTTTCCTAAAACTTTATTTAACAACTTAATTATTTACAGAAGAGAAGAAAACTCAATTTTATTTTAATACTAGCTGTGGATAGCCGTGCTTCACCATAGTAAATCTATCAATTTTTTTTGAATGAACAAAAAAAAATTGTAATAAGTAGTCAGGACACCAAAATTGAAAGAATTTTTGAAATCGGCTCATTAAGTTCGAAGATTACTGTGCACAAACCAATAAAATTTCCGATATTTTTGAGGCCACTGATACTAAATCTAGTTTTAAGTCAAAGTTGAGGAGAATAAGTCATAAGATTGTCTGAAGCGAATTTTGTAAATATAATTTCATATAGCTTCAGTGAAGCTTATAATAGTATTTATTATTTTTATAAATTTATTCATGTTAAATAATTTGAAAATATTTCTATATTAATGGTATCAATTAAGAAATAAAGGCAGCTTGCATAGAGCTAGTATCCAATTTAAAAACATAAAAAATTTCTCTGTATTAATGGTATAAATGTATAATAGACAATAAGTAATTTAATAAAGGTTCTATAAATTATAATGATCTTATGTTATTTAAGTTCTTTCGAACTTAAAAATGTTCATCAAGTAACTATCTAAAACTAAAAATTTTGCATTCACCGTGTAATTTAGTAAATATTTGTTTTAAAAATTCCATCGTAAACTTAAGTATAATAAGACAGTTACTACTATCAGAAACTCAAATAAGGAATAATAATAAACTTCCAAAATTAATAAACTTTCTTGAGCATGAGTCTAAAATTAAAATATAAATAAATTAATACATCGGTTAATATTAATTGAATGTTCATATCTTATCCTTTTTGCATGTCAATTTTTTTTTTTAGAATAGAACAAAAAAATTAAAGAATTATGTTGTTAGAATATGGAAACATTCGAAGTTTCACTTACCAGCTGAGGATGTAAATTTTCAATTATTGGATATAATTTGAATACTATTGACTTGTTAGAGCGAACAAACTAGGAGATACAAAGATTTTTTGTTCTTCTCGTTCTTATAGTTTCTAAAGAATTTTTGTTGATATTGGTTATTTTTATTTTTTTTTTTTTTTAGTGATGAAGGCTTATAAGCCAACCGACGCAACAACAAATCCTTCGTTGATTCTCTCTGCTGCAAAAATGGAGCAATATCAAAATTTGATAGACAAAGCTGTTAAATATGGAATCAAAACAGGCGAGTAAGTATTAAGTTGAAACATTTCAGAAACTACTAAAACTGAAAATTCGGATTTGTGTCATTAACAATATATTCTATGTTGTAAGTACATACCTAATATATTTTATTTATTTATTTAACTTTTTTGTTTATTTTCTTGCAACTTTGTAAAAAAAATCTAGGCCCAATTGAGTTTTTAAATTCCTTTGTTTGCTTTGTACTACACACGGCACAAAAAATCTGATGAAAATATTTAAACTTTACTTTGCAACAACTTACGGCTTTTTTTACATAAATGTTTCTTGATTAACGAACGATATTACGTCTTTTGCTTTTTTTTATTAAACACTAGTCGAAATACCCGGCTTCGCACGGTAGTCCCGAACTTATATTAATATCAAAACGCGTTAGTCCAGATTTCGTGCACTAAAAAAAACAGAATTTCAAAATTTGTTAAATAGCCACTTCCCCGGTGCCTTAGCACATGCAGTCTTCTAAATAGTCGATTCGGGTCCAACGCTATAATATTTTATCGGAATATACCTAAATTGCATTTTGTGCACTAAAAAAACAGAATTTCAAAATTTGTTAAATAGCCTTTTCCCCCGGTGCCTTAACACATCCAGTCTTCTAAATAGTCGATTCGGGTTCAACGCTATAATATTTTATCGGAATATACCTAAATTGCAAAACCGCCTTCTAAGGTAGCCCCCCGTCGGTGCCTCAGATCAAAAATATAACCAATCGGGTCTCTAGACTCCTTATTTTCAAAATTTTAAAATTTCGAAATTTGTTGTATAGCCCCCAATTGAGCCATGGGACGGTTCGGGGCCTTTCAACATCCAGTTTTTTAAATAGGCTTTTCGGGTCCAACGCTACAACATTTTATCGGAATATACCTAAATTGCAAAACCGGCTTTTAAGGTAGTCGGGGCTTCGGATCGAAATTTCTTGTATCCTATAACCATCTCAGGTCCAATTGCCACTTAACTTCAAAATTTCAAAATTTCGAATTTTGTTGTATAGCCCCCCAATTGAGCCCTGGGACAACGGTTGGGGGCCTCTCAACATCCAGTTTTTTAAATAGGGTTTTTGGGTCCAACGCTACTATATTTTATTGGAATATACCTAAATTTCAAAACCGGCTTCTAAGGTAGCCCCCCCGCCGGGGCCTCGGATCAAAATTTCTAGTACCCTATAACCATCTCGAAATTTGAGCCAAATCGGTCCAGCGGTTTAGGCGTGATTGAGGATAGAGGACAGAGGACAGAGGACAGAGGACAGAGGACAGAGGACAGAGGACAGAGGACAGAGGACAGAGGACAGAGGACAGAGGACAGAGGACAGAGGACAGAGGACAGAGGACAGAGGACAGAGGACAGAGGACAGAGGACAGAGGACAGAGGACAGAGGACAGAGGACAGAGGACAGAGGACAGAGGACAGAGGACAGAGGACAGAGGACAGAGGACAGAGGACAGAGGACAGAGGACAGAGGACAGAGGACAGGGGACAGAGGACAGGGGACAGAGGACAGAGGACAGAGGACAGAGGACAGAGGACAGAGGACAGAGGACAGAGGACAGAGAACAGAGAACAGAGAACAGAGAACAGAGAATTTTCATTTTTATTTATTAGATGTATATCTTATTTGTATAAAATTCCAGAAGTATTTTTTTTGTTTATAATCTCAATGCACGTTACGAAAATAATGCGGCAAAAATTATAAATGAAAATTCTCTGTTTCTCTGTCTACTGTCTTCAATCATAACTAAACCGCTGAACCGATTTGGCTAATTTTAAAAATTAAGTAGAAAGAGATTCGATATGATTTTGAAATTTAGTTATATTCGATAGGGCTTCAGCGAAGCGTGGTACTCGATATGCCTATTTAGAAGAATGGATGTCCAAAGGCCTCTACCCGAGGTCGAAATCGATAATTTCAAACACGATCAATTTCTATGAACAATGAAAATTTTGCGTTTCACGTTTCTAATTATTTTGAGATAAAAAGGTAGTAAAACTCAATAAAAATCTTGAAAGGATAACTTGTTTATAAAGTAACCCTTGATTTAAAAAAAATTTGTAAAATTTGTAAAGGAAAAAAGAAGAATTATGTACCTACTTTTCTAAAATGTTGCAATCAATTGTCGAGAAAAAAATTTGCCTCCTGTAACTTATCCAAATTCTCTACATTATTTTTTTTTAAAACTATAAAGTAAAATTCGCGATCTTTTTTACGTGAAGCAAAAAAGTCGACATAGTCATATATAAATTTTTTTTAGTTAATTTCTTAATAAAATTATGAGAAATTAATTTTCCAGCTTTTAAAATTACATGAAGTAAAAAGTCGACAATTGTCACATTTGATTGCACCCAACGTAATCTTAACTAGTGTAGTATAAATTTTAAAATACGATAAGCCAGTGTTTGTTTTTATTTATGACTGTAATTTACTTGGTTTCATGTGATTTTTAGGTCTTTTATTAAAATTCAAAGTTCTTAAAAAATTAATAATAAAAAATATGGAGCATTTATCTTGAAATGTATAGAATGAATAAAATGAAAGCTCTTCACCGGATGAAAATTCTTTGTTATTACGAAAATTATGAAATAGTTATTGTAAAATAATATATACCCATATCTTTTTTTTTAGAACTCTTGAAGAAAAGGCAAATGAAGCTATGGATATGCTATGTGTTTTATTTGGTTGTGAGATTCTAAAAATAATACCAGGTAGAGTTTCAACAGAAGTTGATGCCTCTCTTTCGTTTGACCGAAATGCTAGTGTAGACAAGGCATTAAAACTAATTTCATTATATCAAGACAATGGAATTGATAAAGATCGTGTTCTCATTAAATTAGCATCTACTTGGGAAGGTAATACTTAATCAATCATTTTGTATTGTCATGAAATTTGAAAAATTAAAATTTTATTTGTTTAAGGAATACAAGCTGCACGAATTTTGGAAAAAGAACATAATGTGCATTGTAATTTGACATTATTATTTTCATTTTGTCAAGCTGTAGCTTGTGCAGAAGCCAATGTTACTTTAATTTCGCCATTTGTTGGAAGAATTTTGGATTGGTATGTGTCGAACACCGATAAAAAATCGTATGAAGCCCGGGAAGATCCTGGTGTTATTTCAGTAACGAAGATTTATAATTATTATAAAAAATTTGATTATAAAACTGTCGTAATGGGAGCTTCATTCAGGAATATTGGAGAAGTTACACAATTAGGTAAGAGTTTGTTTGCTTTGTAAAATTTTATTAACAGGAATTTTCATAGGGAAATGGAATTATTATAAGGCTGAGAAAAAATTACTTTTGGTTCCATTATGATATAGTTTTGAATTTCGTTAATTGATTGATTTAGATAAAGAAATTTTAATAAACATGCGACTTAAAGCTGCAAAGTATATTTGAAAAACTCAAAAATATCTAAGTTTAAGAAATGCATGTTAATTGAATTTTTAATAAAATAGAATTAATTGTGACTAACTATAAGAATTCCTATTTGAAAATGTACCCAATCTTTTTTTTACACGATAGATTGATTCCAGTATTTTGCGCGTAAAATACTTTTCTGTTATGAATATTTTTTAAAATGGTTAAAAAAAAATCGCGTAAAATTATATCAAGAATTTATAAAATACTGAAATGAGGCCAAGAAGTTTGTGTAAATAAACCCAAATAAGATTCTTTTTTTACATGAGTAAGTCGCGTAAAAATATGAAAAATCCGAGTAAAAGTGAAATCGCGTAAAAAAAGGATTGGGTGTAATTAATGTAGAACCAGCGTTACTGAAACTTTAATTTTGAAAACTCCGACCGAATTCTTGAACCAAATATTTAATTTTTAAAAATTTATTCTGTGTAATCTTTGTATCATATTACAGCTGGATGCGATTTACTTACAATCAGTCCAAAATTATTAGAAGAACTTGGCAAAAGCTCTGACCTAGTGAAAAAAAACTTAAGTGTCGAAAAAGCTGTCGAGTGCAAGTTAGAGAAAATTTGTTTGGACGAACCAACTTTTAGATTCATGTTGAATGAAGATCAAATGGCTACTGAAAAGCTATCAGATGGTATTCGCAAATTCGCAGAGGATGCAAGAAAATTAAAGACAATGTTGACAGCCTTAATAACTTCGAAATAAAAATTTGAATGTATTGTTACAAGTGTAATGTATTATTTTTGCATTCCTCAAAAAGTGATTTCCATTTTGAATTTTTTTTTTTTTTTGAATAAATATAACAAAAAAATTTAAATACCATTTTTATTTACACAGGTAGATGGATGCGTTAAGTCGACATTAAAAAAAAAAGAATGATATGGACTAAGTTAATTTTAAATCATATTTTTTGAAAAACAAAATTTAATTGAAAAAAGTAAAATTTTTATTACTAAACTTATTAATGAATAATTGATTTTTTATTCATCACATTATTTAATAGTGAATCTGTTGACGATAAAGTTGCGTCCAATATTACGTTTATACTGTCATCTGGAGTTTGCTTGGACGTAAATTTAAAAAATGTTGTTATTGATTTTTGTAACCCATATTGCTTTGGTTTGACACGATTATCAAACCAGCTGACTGGTATAGAAGGTGTTTTTGAATAATCCCCATTCGGTACTGTAGAAATGATTGTTTTTGGTTGTAAAAATCTAACAAATCTTCTTAATTCCGAATAACTTGAATGTTCACTATATTCAATTCCCACAATATTTATTTTACCTCCTAATCTTGGTTTAGAATTACGTTCCCAACCGCTTGGACGAATCGCTAATAAAATATCGAAGTTATCCTCAAATTCTTCAAAATATTCTTTTAATTTCTGAAAATAAAAAAATTGGAATTTAACTTATATTGATTATTTACAAAAAGGAATTTAAAAAAAAAAACAATTTAAATCAAAAAAAAAACAAAATATTGTCATTGATAACTCACCAAATAAGATATATCATTCATTGGAATCACATGAATATCTGCATTTTTGGGATCATCTACTAATATTTTCAATAAATCGTAATTGTTTATTGCTTTTAGAGCTTTTTTCCTATTTCTGTCGACATACACGAATCCTCTTATAATATCTGCAATTTTCTTCCAAACTTTTTCTTTACCAATAACATAAGATCCACAAATATATAAAATTTTTTTTCCTATGTGTTTTTCTCGAAATTTTTCAATAATATCCTCCAATTCATCTAAACTATCAGTTTGGTCCTTAAAAGCATAATTTTTATTTAAATATGTTGTGTCTAAATATACTGATTCTATTTTGTTATTCCAAAAAATTGGTTCAGACTCCATATTAAAAGAGGCACGAAAGTCTCCAGTATGTAGGCAACATTTATTAAACTCTGTATTTTTAAATAATAACATGATCGCACCAGGGCAGCTACAAATTTAAAATTCCAAATAAAGTTAACCATTTTATTCAAAAGGATAGTACCTATATAAATTTCCCTAGCTTGTCTAGAAAATATTTAACAGTTCTCAAAGATGATTTATAATATACATTAATGTAAATAAAAATGAAATATGTGAATCACATTTCGATTTAAAGTAAATTCGTCCTTAACATTTTTAAGGTTCCTTTTAAGGTTTTTATCCCCCCCAATGAATTCTTGATTTGTTTTTGTAGTAGTACAAAAAAAATTCCAATACTTATTAAATTTATTTTTCCTTAGCTCACAATGAAGGAGCCTAAGTTCCTTTATTATAAATATTTTTATTAAATTCAGTTTATTTTTTTTTGTTATTCAAATACCGTCGACAGTTTTTCCACCAAGGTTTCATCGATTAGTCATTTCATCAATTAAAACTCATCCATTAGTTACGTAAAAAAAACTCAATAAGATCGCTGGCACAGTGAAAAATTGAAATATTTTTAAATTTTGGGTTTTAAATTAAATTCATTATTTTATTCAAAAAAGGTTTTTGTTTTCGATTGTAATCCCTGAAGCACCGCAGGGACACGTGAAAAAGTTTTGGCTTGCGTAGACACAGACGTTGCGAAAAAAGAGGTTTTATTCCCTGATGCTACTGCTAGAACACGTGAAACAACTTTCGTCCCCGTGTCCATAGGTTACGTTGAAAAAAAGAAGGTTGTAATTGTCGTCATATATTTTGTTGCGAAGGGAATTGAAATCCCTGAAGCCTGCTGCATGAACAACTAAATTTATTTCATATTATGATGGATTAAAAAATTAATCATAGTTTCGTATATCGTGTTTTTTATTTTTGATTTTTAGTCGTGGATGCCTCTAGGAATGTTTTCATACAAATTAGAATTTCCGGAATTTAGTTCTTTCTGGATTTTATCTTCAGGAACTTTTGGATTCGAAATGTTGGACTGGTGGTTTTAGCTTCTAGTTTAGACTCCAACCTATTCTCCTAATCATGTGATTTTGAATTCATGATGAATTAATTATATTTTTTTGAATTCATGATGAATTTATTATATTTTTTTGACCCTATTTACTTTGAATTTCTTAGAAAAATAATAATAATTTATTACAGTTTTTGAAAATATATAATTAACTTACTGATTTGCATCTATAGCTGTTATTTCAAAAAAAAATCCATTACTGTTTATAATTATTGTTTCATTCAATTTCATTATATTGATATATTTTTTATCAACATTAATAAAAGAATTAACTAACCTCGCTGAAATAAAAATTGACAAATTAAGTAAAATTGGATTATGATTCTCTAATTTAAGAGGATTATCGATGAAATTAAGTTCTCTTGCCCAAGCCAATTCTAGGTCTAGATTATTTCAATTTGTAAAAATTACTTTTGAATAAGTAAAATTAACCAATATAAAATTGAAAAAAACTATAAAAATTAGTTTTTTGTAATTAATATAATTTTATTCATTGTTTATTAAAATTTGAACAAGTGGCTAAAATTAATATGGGATTTATAAAATGAAATTAAAAAAATAATAAAACAACCATTAATAATTAAGATGTATTCGTACTTAAAAAAAAAAAAAACTCAAATATTTGGTATATTAAAATGTAAGGTAATTAATTAGGTATAATTTTTTGAACTTGTAGGTTTTTTACCAAAACATTTTCAATTTTCTTTACGCGTTATATGTCTCTCCCAACATAAAAATTTTAAATCAAAATTTTGGTAAAATCTAGATTTTGATAACTCGAAATTACAAAAAAATATTTTGATATCAATATAAATATAACAGTTCCGAATTTTAGTTAAAAAATATATATACGTATATTATTTAACTTATATTTTAGATAAATATAAATTACAAAGAAAGTCTTTTTAGTGTCCCGCAAGAGTACAGACCTTTATATTTTTGACAGCCCTGTGCATGGATAATACTCTGTAAATAAACCTAAAATGACCCTATCTAAAAGTTCGTTACATTAAAATTTGATTCAAAATTTTTACTAATTAATACTAAAATTTATTTCTCTGCCATTCGTTTTCAGAATTTAAAATTCTCAAAAAAATATTTCTTTTATACTTTTCTAGCAAAAAGTTCAACATATAAAACTAGTCTTCTGTATTTGTATCAAAATTCAACAAACCAACAGAATAAATTGAAAAAAATTGCAATTAAACCGAAAATTATTAATTAAAAAAAACTAATTTCCTTAAATTTTCAATGTTTTATATTAAACCTACATAATTTTTGGTTGACAGTATCACTACTTTTAAACAAGTTTAAGCGACTTGTTCTAAGTGATTTCTAATTTTTGTTAGTTGTTTGTCACTGCAGTTTTTTGCATTTTACAAAATTTGTGATTTTAAGATTATGTTTGCATTATATATAATAAATATTTGCAAAATCTTAGTGTAATCTTTTATAAAAGTTTAGATTTCTTCCCAAAATTAAAGTTTTTTGAAACTTGAAAGCTAAAAAGAAGGCTATTTTAAAATTTACTCTGTAATTTATCCAAATTGTTCTAAAAATTATTTTTTCATCGATATTCCTTTTAAGTAATTTCGTTATTTTTTCCTCGCCTTTGAGGAAGTGATAAGAGATTAAGTTACAGCATTCACACATTCTGGTAAGTAATAGTAGATTACAATACATGTTAAGAAAATTTGTTATTCTTGCGAGTTTTGTATACACACAAACACATAGACACGAGTCATGTTTATATCACGAGACCGAAGGTCGAGTGATATAATATTGACGAGTGTCTATATGTTTGTGTGTATACAAAACGAGCTGTATAACAAATTTGATTAACATGTATTGTATACTGCTTTAATGTGCATGTGAGAGGGAGTTGAAAACAATACATTTATAATGAAAAAAATAAACAAAAAAGTTCAAAATGAAGCAAGGAAATAAAATTTAATAAGGAAGTTTATTTATTTATCGAAATGATTTCAAACCGGAAGATTCCTAAAATATTAAAAAAAAAAATTAGTAATTTTTCCAAAAAAAAATTATTCATTTTCTTTTTTGCAAAAAAAAAATCGAATAATTTTTTTTTAGAAAAATTACTAATTTTTTTTTTATTATTTTAGGAACTAATGGTCTTCTTAAATTTTATTTAATTTTATTTTTAATTATTAAAAAAAATAATAATAATTTTATAATTATTTTTTGAAGTTTAACTTTTGAAGTTTAACTTCTTTAGCGAGGTATTGTTAAAAATTTTTGATCAAAATAGGGGAAAAAAGAAGACAGAATATAGTATGTGCTGCGTCACGATAAATAAAAGCCACAACGCTGCAAAAGAGGGGTAAAAACCACAGAATGTAGTATGTTAAAAAGTAAAAACAAATATAAAAGCAGGGAAATATAAGACGTTGTAGCATGTAGCATGTATTTACGAAAATAAAATAGCGATACTACACACACATAACAAAATACTAAAGATGGTGGAAAGCAAAAAACAAAAAAAAAAATCATATAGATAGAATTAAAAAAATGTACAATAACAGAATTAAAGATCAACTGATTTTGTTGTTAATATTTATTTAGTTTATTTCCTTTTCGAATTAGTGAAATTCTATCATATGAAACAGAAACGCTGTTTGTCTGTTTGTCTATTCCGAATAGGTAACTAAACCGCTCAGCCGATCGTTTTCAAACTTACACTATTTCTTTGTCTCAGATCAAGGGTCGTTTTAGGCTATTTTCAAATTTGATTGGTCTCCTACCTAGCGACCTCCCCTGAGGGCCCACTTCAAAAGTTCGTCCGATTTCATTCAAATTTGGTATGTAAAGAGAGGAACTGATTACACCCAAATTTCGTAACAAAAAATTTATTTCCGATTTCATTCAAATTTGGTACGTAAAAAGAGGAAATGATTACACACAAATTTCGTAACAAAGAATTTCATTCAAATTTGGTAAATAAAAAGAGGAAACGATTAAACACGTAAATTTCGTAACAAAAAATTTATTGATCCTACCCAGCGACCAACACGGGGGGCGGACTAGGGAATGCATTTTTTTAATAAAAATTTAATTCCGGATTTTTGGAATTGTCTTGAAATGAAATCCGGATTTCGGTTTATTCCGGAATTTCATATAAAAATTAAAATATATTAAAAAATTAAATTAAATTATTCTTTAACATAAATATTAGTTTATTTAGTTCAAAACATTAAATTATGAAATATTTTTTATTAAAATAAAATTTTATACTTTTCAATAAACCGAAAGTGAATAAACTGAATGGAAAAATAAAAATTTGAAACACAAAGTATCCAATGTTTTAACATTGAGTTTTAATCGAATTTTTATTGAAAATGTTCCTGCAGCATTGTTAATAAGTTATATTAGAGATTTTCCAAAAGTGTTCCTCGGGGGGCCCCCTTGATCGCAAAATTTAATTTCACTTCGAATTCCAAATAAATCACTGAACTCCAACTTATTTTGTTAATGTTGATTAATGTGAAAAAAAGTTTTACGTATTTGCAGACTTGCGATAGCTACTTAGATTTCAATTTTTGTGAATTTTAATGCTTTAGGTATGCCTAAATAATAAAAAAAAAATAAACAATTGGTCAAAATTCCCGCCAGTAAAAGTTCCACCAAATTCGAAAAATTCGGAATTTAGCATTTTGAATTCCAAATTTTTTGAAATTCGAAAACAGGCGCATTTCCGGATTTCCGGGATCCAAAAAACCGGTTTTGCATTCCCTAGGGCGGACTTCTAAAGTTCTTGTGATTTTATTCAAATTTGGTAAATAAAAAGAGGAAACGATTGAACACATACATTTTGTAACAAAATATTGATTGATCCTACCCAGCGACTTCTAAAGTTCGTCCGATTTCATTCAAATTTGGTACGTAAAAAAGAATAAATGATTACACACAAATTTCGTAAGAAAAAATTTAGCCCCCTCTTCCACTTACAAAAGTAAATCAGTCAGAGTCCGTAGCCAAATAAATATTTGCAAGTAAATAAAGAAGTTAAACTTCTTTCGTGAGCTTATGAGGATGAGGCTCACACATATTTTTATAATTAAAAATAAAATCAAATAATAATTATATAATTATAATTTATATTTACAATAAATAATCTCCTTGTTGCTGCCATTTTCCTCGTTTGTTGATAAAAGAAAAAAAATTCTTACTTGACATTTGACAATCACAGCAAACTTTATAATGACAACAAAGATATTTTCAGGGTTACCATTGTTCTATTTTTATTCATTTTGTTTTTTTGAATAAAAATAAGTGCAATTTTTGAAGTGTGGTTTAAATTTTTGTACTAAAATCCAACCACACTCGTTTAAAAATTTAGTAGTAGAGGTTCGAAGATCCTTTAAAAATAGTAGATTGAAACACATGTTAAGAAAATTCATCGACTGATCGACTGGCCGCTTTTTAGAAAAAAAAAAAATAGCCGCGTATTTTTTTATTGGTTCTTTTTTTTTTTTTTTTGTTTGCTCAGAGGGAAAATATAGATTAGCTCAGAGGGAAAATTTAGATTTTAGCATTATAAACTAAGCTTTGTTTGACATTGATATGATGCATGTGAGAGGTATACATTTGCAATTTTTTTTTTTTGGTATTTGTCTGTATTGAAATATTGTGAGTGTGAGTGATATTATTTTTGTTTATAGTATTACGCAGTTCAAAATGAAGAATGTAAATACAATATAGAGCAATGTAAATACAATTTACATCACAGGGAAATGTAAATACAATTTACATTCCTCTATAATTGCATGTGTATTGATGCATGTAATGGACCATTTACCGAGCTAAATTTGCGAATGTAAATACAACTTACCGAAGACATGCGCATTAAAAATATTTGCAATTGCAACTATAAAAATTTGGCAAAAAAAAAATACATAAAAAAAATTTAGTGTTTTCTTACATCCTCTTTTATAAGTTAAAAAAGAGAAGAATATTTAAATTGAAATATCTAATTTCTCACTGAAATCAACATCATCTTAATAAAAGCCAAAATTTTCCCAGGAATAGAAAGGAATAAAAATGCACACTGAGATAACAATTTCTTTGTTTGTGATTAATGGATCAGATCGATTAATTTTTTTTTTAGTAAAAAATTCTTTGCCTAGCCTAGAGACTATGATGATTAAATTGATTAGGTGACTTTTTTAAGCGAAAATAGAAGGCCGCTTAAAAAGACACTTAATCAGTTTAGTCAGTCATAACCTCTACTTAAAGAAATTTTTACACACGATTTTCTGAAATTAAGAATTCAGAAGATTAATTCAGAATTCTGAGTCGTATGGTCAATATAATTCCCAGAAACTCAAGTTTTATAATTTTACCTGTAATCTCAGACATGTAAATAGGTTTCGAAAATTTTTTTGTCAAACCAATATAATGATCACCATGAAAATGTGTTAAAAAATAATGAGTTATGCCACTGATGTCACCAAATCGAAAAGCATCTACTGCAAAAGTTGTACCTTCAATTATTTTATACGATGGGCATACAATTGATTTTTTCTTTCCTGCTCTTCTTGTCATTCTAGCATTGATAGATTTGTTTTCTTTCTTAGCAGACGAATTTTTAGGTTTATTTTGTTCTACTGGTTTTCGAATAGAATCATTATTAACACTGTCATCGCTTAAAATCATAATACGCTCTTCAGAAATATCAGTTACTGCTTTGCTTGTTGATAACAATGATAACGGAGAAATACTTTTTGTTTCTTTTTTAATAACACTCGAATACAAATTTTCCACAGGAAAAAGCTCTTTTCTTAACATTATTTTTAACTTTTTGGTATTATTTTTTATAAGATCATTATCAATACAAACATTTTCATCTACAGTACCTAAAAATTCTCTTGGAATTCCACTATTTATATAATTTTCAACTTTTAATTTTCTAGAATCCATAGTTTGATAAGATTCTTGAAAGGTATCGAAGTAACTTATTGAGTTTTTAGGATGAACAGTGAAAAAATTTTTAATACTTTTTTGATTTTCTGGTTGATTCTTAAATGAGCATTTTTTCAAATTAGTATTACTAGTTAATTTTCTTACGGCTGGTTTCTTTTCTGAAGTATTTGACGTTCTAAGAGATTTTTTTTTCGTGGTTGTAGTTTTTGTCACTCGAGTTTCTTTCACAGTTTTATTTTTACTTTGTAGAGTTGTTTCAAAATCAGAATCACTATTGTTAAGCTTTACTTTTTTATCAAACAATTTCTTGGATGAAGCTATTTTCTTTTTAGAGCAAGGAGTTGCGAAGTCATAACTACTACCGTCGTCATCAGAAATCAATATAATATCATTATTTTTATGTTTTTTAATATTTCCATTTGTTTTTGGTGCATTATTACAGATACTCTGATTCAGTTCATATAACTTTTTTATTCGAATGTTGTGCTTTTTAGGCGAAACTGTTGATTTTTTCTATGAATTTTTAAATAAACATTAATTCATTTATTGATTCAAAATTCATGAAACGAAAAATAAATTAAGCAAAATATTAAACGTTATGTATATCTATATATAAACCTATATTAAGCTAAATTTCGTGTAATTTTGAAAACAATGGTTTAGTTATTGACGGTTAAATGAAACTCCGGTTAAATAAACTTACCCTTCTATTCATGCACATCGACATCATTTTTGTTCGTTTTGAGAACTTTTGTCAGTGATGGACTTTGGTGTAAAAATAAATAAAATTCAATTACAACCATGCCAAAAAAAAAGTTTTAAATAATGTAGCAAATTAAAAATTAATGTTTTATTTCTGTAAAGATCGTTCGTTTTATTGTGATGCAAGATTTTGTAATCGAGAATTGGTTATCCGGCCCTTTGATGTTATTTTTGATAGATTTGATGCCTTCGAACATAAGAATCAATACGTACTTAATTTTTGAATTTACTGATAATAATAAATTTCTTGGTTTGGCATTTGGATTTTTCTATAAATTTAATTAAAATGAAGCGGATTTTCATTTGGAATCCATTTATCAAAGCAAAGAAAATTGAAAATGAAGAAAACAAATTACTTATGTTTAAAAGTTGAATAATAAGAAACATGTAGCTTATGGAAAATTTAGGGTTTCCTGTAATGAATAATGTCAAAAATATTACTTAAATCAGGCTTAATTAATTGTTAAAAATTAAAATAAAATAATTGTTAAAAATTAAAATTAAATAATTGTTATAAATTAAAATAAAATAATTGTTATAAATTAAAATAAAATAGGGTCTCAAGTTGTCCATCTGAATTAAGTGTTGCGCGGTTTTTTTTTTTTTGTTCTATATAAAAAATAGGTAATTTACTCAACAATGCATCAAAATGACAAGTTTTTTGAAATTGGGACCTTCCAATTTTTTCATATGATGTCGATCATCTAATTTCGAATGTCTGTACGGGATCTAATTTCGAATGTTTGATATCTAGTGCAGCGTCTAGTATGTAACATAGTATTTTGTCTCAATACTTTGTAGCTATGAATGTTAGTTTTCTTTGGAACCAAAACCAACAAAAGGTTCTTAGAAAAACCTACATTTATTTAATCAAAAAAAGTATGTCCGAGTTAGGGCAAAGAAAATTATGGATAGAACTTTCAACTGAAAGAAGAGTTTTAACAGCTTTTTGAAGTATTAAAGTTGTATCATCACAAAATTTAGTTTTTTCTTTCTTTATAAAAATTAACTCGTTGGTGAAAGTTTGAAAATAAAATATTAATAAGAACAATTGAAATATAAGATAGGAATATGAGGTACTTTACATTTAATGATAATTATTTTGGCTAACCTTATTTATTAATGCAAAAAGAATACAAAATCAAAACGTCTCATGTAAGTGGCAAAATATATTTTATTCATGAACGTTTTTAATTGTATTGCTGATACTTTATTATGTTAAATCTAATATATTATTTGTTGTAATTGCTGAGCATTAATAATATATTTTATTCATTTCGGAGACACAGAAAGTATACTACTAACGCTCATTGTATTTCTAAAAAGTACATCAAAAAATATATAAATCTCACCTTCTTTTCTACAAATTGTGTAATATTAGACATTTTTTTTACTTTGCGGAAACTGTTAGTGACATCTGTTTGTGACATGATTCTTTAGCATTTAATTTTATTGTAATTGCAATTTAATGGCTGATATAATTCACTCTGTAATAAAATTAAATAAATTAATTCATTAGACTGAGAAATTATATAAATTTCGAACAAAACTATTAGTGATATTTTAAGTATCGTTTTTGTATGAAATAAAATTTAATGTCATCAATTTCAAATATAGATATACGAGTCAAGAAACAATTAAAAACATAAAATTAATATAGTATTTTTTTTCTAATCATCATTTGTTAATTCAGGGCAGGTACCTGTCCTAAAAATCGAGATGTACATATAGAAGGTATGTCTGTTATTAGGCCCGTTTAATTTTGGCTGATTTAAACTTAATCTAGTTGAACTAGTTGATATCTGGATACAGTTTTGATGCTAAAAGTTAAGACTAAAAACTTTTCTGAAAAATAATTTTCCATATGCATATAGGTATGTCGAAATCTAAAGGTAGGTAGGTACTACTTGCCTTGTTGATTAAGAAGCATGTTTAAAGTTTTAAATGTACCTATGTGTACCTTTGCAGAAATTTAAAGTAGGCAACATTTATAAATACTTAAAGTTGGAAACATTTATATATAACAACTGAGTATCTGTACCTCAATAAGGTATTATATTTAATAGATACAAATTTTCATATCACAATTCGTAACGGATTAATTAGGTACCTACCTAGCTATATTTCGAGAATATTGATTGACTGCCCAGTAATAAAATTGGGCTAAACTGTAGTTTACGTGCACTAGCCCGATGTGTCAGAAATTTGGTGACGGGTAGAGTAAGTTTTCAAACACCACAACAGCATTTTTTCGGAGATATGCCCTCCCAAAGTTTTCGTATAAGTTACCTACCTACCTATTTTGTAAAAAAAAAAAAAAACGCCCATGGAGGTCCCCTATACATCTTACTTATACCTTACGTACGAAATAAACTAGTTGAACAATTAAGCGTGCTAAGCTCTTTTTTGAATGTTGTGTAACAGAGCCTACAGGCTGAATTTTTCAGCGAGTGTATCTTGCAGATTGCCTATAACCTATAATCTGTGCCTTTGTTATTATAAATTTTCGATACTTTTACAAATTTTTTTCCAAGTTTAGATTTAGAGTGATGTATAACAAACAAATAGTGCCGAAAGGGATAGGTTCAAGTGTTCAACATCTACAAAAACTGGGAATACTACAAAACAGTACAGGACTACCTACCCAGTAGACTGCCAGCAGTTTTTTTCGGCAAAAAAGTAAAAACAAAAATTTTATTAAAGTAAGACGAAGACGGAATAAAAATTATATATATGTATATATAAATTTTTTTTTGTTAAATTAACTAGTTAAATCAGTTAATTTTTCTAATTTAATTAAACAAAAAATTTTATCCCCCAAATAAAATATATTATAAATAAAATTAAAAAATTGTTTACAAAAATTACAAAAAATACATAAAAAAATACAAAATACAATTTTCTAAATCATAAATTTATAAATAAATAATCTAGACCTCTAGAGACTAACTTGTCCTAGTTAGGAGCTGCTGGTGGCTGGCGGCTGGATGAGTGGTGTCGTTGTGGCTGTAGATGTATAGATTTTTTCTTTTTTTTTGCAGCGCGTCGTCAGTAGTCAGCATATACCGTAGTCAGCAATCACTTTGAGCTTCATTAAGTTAAACATTCCCTACTAGCTTTTTGTCAGTGATCTCAATGGTCACAAATACATGGGAGCGAATTTTCATGTGAATGTATTGGATTTTTAGCATATTATAAATAAATTTTTTTGCATGTATTTACTATTTACTATAACTCAGTGATCAGCACTGAATCATTGATAAATCATCACTGAGATTAGGTTGAAAAAAAGAGAGGCAGATGTTTTATATTTCAATAACACGAAAAAATTTGAAAGTGAAACAAAAAAAAAATTTAAGACAAGTTTTTTCTATTTATCGATAAATCAAAGCAAAATTAATTTTAAAAATTAAAAATAATATTAAATATAATTAATATTAAATATAATTAAATATAATTAAAAGATGAAAAAATCAGAAATTGAATAATTATTGAATATAATTATATGGTAAGAAATATATTTTTTATTTAAATTAATAATGAATTATATAGTTAACACATAGTTTCTCTTTTAGATGCCTGTGAATCAGAAATGGGAGTATTATTATCCGAAAAAGAAGTGAAGAAGAGTGTGCTTAAATCACACAATAGTATGACTTCAAAACAAGAAAAACTATAGATTTGCCTGCTGCTGTCAGATGGCCTGGGGATACTTAATTAATTTAAAATTCAATTCATTTTATAGTTAATTCATTCATCTTTATACTTAATAATAAATTTATCCACAGATAAAACAAATGTTTTATTTATTTTTTAGAAAGGAAAGTCAGTAAAACAGTGACGAGTACTAGGTAGTGAATAAGTGATGAATAATGGGTGATGAATTAGTGATGAGTACTGGGTAGTTAAACAGTGATGAGTTTTGTATAAAAGCAAGTATATTTTGTTTCATATGTGAGAGAGATAGTTGTTTGTATGTGGTAGTAAATTGTATTTTCTAACGCTGAGTTTTTTCCCGAGCTCCATTCATAACTCAGTGATGAATCATTAGAAAACAACAACAAATCTCAGTGATGGAACAGTGATGATTCAGTGCTTTCAGGCTAGTAGGGTTCTAAATAAACAAGCGTTTAAATAATATAAAAGGTGAACTCACAACTCACCTCTTGCTATTTTTGAATAATATTTTGCTAGGCAATATTCAGAAGGCGTTAATGTTTATTGTTTATAGGGAGCGTCTACAGTTACGGCAAACGTAACTCTTTTTTTTTTTTGAGAGTTACGGCAACCGTAATCCTGTTCAAAATTGACTAAAGTTACGGCAAACGTAACTCTTTTTTTATTTTTAGAGTTACGGCAACCGTAATCCTGTTGAAAATTGACTAAAGTTACGGCAAACGTAACTCTTTTTTTATTTTTTGAGTTACGGCAACCGTAATCCTGTTGAAAATTGTTTAAAGTTACGGCAAACGTAACTCTTTTTTTTTTTTTGAGAGTTACGGCAACCGTAATCCTGTAGAAAATTGTCTAAAGTTACGGCGGACGTAACTTTTTTTTTTTTTTAGTGATTACGGCAAAGTTTTTTTTGAGCATTATGACTTTTATTTTAAATAAAAAGTTGTTATGCTGAATGGGGGACGGCCGCCGCCTCCCCCAAACCCCCTAGGGCTTCTTTTTTTTTTTTTTTATTTTGCCTTGGCGCTTCGCGCTTTTAATTCTTTTTTTTGTATTTTTGTATAACTATGTAAGGTTTTACTATTCTTGCATTTTTTGTATGACGATGTAAGGTTTTTACTTGTCAATAACTTTCACATGTACACATAATTTATATTTTCTATTTTGTACACGTTTATAATTTTAATACTGTAGCCGAGAGGTAGAGTGGTAGAATGAAATGCTAAAGAACGAGGTTCGAATCCCGAAGAAAGGGTTAAGACAAAAAAAAAAAGAAAAAAAGAAAAAAAAGAAAAAAATTAAAAAAAAATAAAATTAAATAAATTTTTTTTTTTTTTCGAAAAAAAAAAAAAAAAAAAATTGCCGTAACTTTAAGCATTACCTAAAAGTTACGGTTGCCGTAACTTTAAAAAAAAAAAATAAGTTACGTTAACCGTAACTGTTAAAAAAAAAAATAAGTTACGTTAACCGTAACTGTTAAAAAAAAAAACTAAGTTACGGTTGCCGTAACTGTAGCCACTCCCTTGTTTATAATATCATGTTCAAACATCAAAATTTAAACTATAAAATTTTATAGTTTAAGCAAACCGTTCAAACATAAAATAAAATTAAACTAGTGTTATTTTGTCAACTAAAATTTTTTTGTTATTATTTATATTTTTTATTATAATTTTTTTGTATGAGTAGAAATTTTTTTTTAGTTTTTCACCACTTAATTTATTTTGCCCGGCTTTATCTACATAAATTATGCTATGAATTATTACAAATAATGGATTTCACTTTTGCTTACTGCTTTCATTTTCTAGTTTTAATAAGTAGTTTTAGCTTAAACTGGTCTAACTAACTACAGAAATTTTGTATGGCGGAAACCAAAACTACACTAGTTTAAGCTTAAACTATATAATTTTGGGCCTGTTTGAACGCCGTATAAGCTGTGTACACTTCGGTTTTAAATAAGGTTTCGCAAATGTTTATAAATAGTTGTTGAGTTAAAGGAGGTTTATCATACAAAAAATTTTGTTGTTTTAAAGTTGAGTTAAATCAGATAAAACCCAGCATTCTTAATTTAGATTAAATGAATATGTTATGATTACGTCAAAAAATTATCGGTTAGGCGTTTGAATAATATCGGTTGGGCGTTTGAATAATTAAAAAAAGAAAAAACAAAATGGCTAAAATAAAAGCATAAAAATAAAATAATTTTTTTTTTGTAATTTTTATTTTTCGAATTTTAATTTCAAATTAATTAATTCATTTATAAAATTTTTTTAAATAATTTTTAAATCATTTTTGATTAAATTTTATTCCCTAATTTTTATTTAGAAATTTAACAAAAAAAAAATAAAATAAAAAAACAACAAAATTAACCCTGGTTAAAAAAAATCATGGTGTGAACAGTAATTTTCAATTGAGGGATAACTTGATTTAATTTATGAATAAAATTCTTAGTGTAGACAGCGTAACACTTATGTCTTGTTTGCATTTAGCTAATTTAACATGTTCAAAAACGGGTTTATATCCGCGGGACATTTGTTCGCGATTTGTTTATGTATCGCGGACATCAAAATTACATTTGTCCGCGATTCAAAATGACTTTTGTCCGCCGCGGACAAATGTCATTTTGCAAAATGTCATTTGTTCGCGATAAATTTTTATTACATTTTGCAAAATGACATTTGTCCGCTAAATATCTGAAAAATCAATCGCGGACAAATGTCATTTTGCAAAATGTCATTTGCCCGCTCATTTTGAGACATTTGTCCGCGAAGTTTTCCATACAAATTTCATCGCCGACAAATGTCACGGCGCCGTTCGAAAGGAGTTAAACATCTATGAAAAATCGACCGTTCACACGATGTTATTCATATGCTAATCAGTGATGCCAGACGTAGGGAATATTCCCTACATGTAGGGAAATTATGTCATAAAAAGACACTGTAGGGAAAAAAGAACAGATTTTTCAAATGTTAAAAAATGTAGGGATTTTTTATCATGTTGGTTGGCCAATATTTTTTTTCTTAAATTCATTGCAAATATTAATAATTAAAAATGCAATATTTATTTTTTTATATAATTAATACTATAAAGTATATATCGTCAGCTGAGAAATGAAACGATGTATAATGAAAAGTATAGTTTCGAGTAATTGAGTTTAAAGATTTGAAAATTAAAAAAAATTTAAGGAAACATATCAAGTAACGTAAAATTTTCATCTAAAAAACACATTTTAATCAACATTAAGAATATTGCAAAATAGTTGTACTTATAAAATCAAGTACGAGGAATCGAATGGTGCTATTATCTAATAATGACGTATAAATATCATACGTTGTTTCATTTCTGAGCAGACGATATGTTCCTTATTTTTTTAATTAATTTTTTTTTTGTTTAGTAAAATTTAGTATTAATTAATTATAATTATAAAATTAATAATAATGATTATTTTTTGTATACAATTAATGCTAAATCTAAATGTTACTGAAAATGAATTTTATTTTTTTTTGATATATAAAAATAAAAAAGATCTCATAAAAAAACATGAAAAATCAATTTTTTATTTAAAAAATTTGAAAAAAAAACTAAATATCAGTATTTTTATAAAAAAAAATGTAGGGTAAAATGTAGGGAAAATTATCTATATAACATAGGGAAAAATAGGGAAATTTTTTGCTTGCTGTAGGGATTTTTAAATTTTGAATCTGGCATCACTGATGCTAATATGTTTTAACTCTGTCAGATAAAAAATTTAGTTTCGAAAATTTATTTAAATTAATTATAACCAGTAAATATTTGTTAAAATTGACTAAACATTTTTTTCCTAAGTTTCCTGGCCTCATTAACCAATTGTTCTTGGATTTAATGAAAATATTAATTTTCCATTTAAAAGTTGGATGTAAATTTCAATATATTCTTTTAAGTTTATATTTAGTTGACCATGACTGGGCTGAATCTAACTAAGCCATCATCATTATAAAAAAAAATTTAAAGAAAAAAGTTAACTGAAAAATTCTTCAAAAAAAAAATATAAATAAAAAAATAACAATTGATCAAAGCAAGCCTTTTTGTGAATTATTTGTCTCTATTGTCGTCTATTCTAATTTAAATTAAAAAATTAAATTAACGCTTAGAAATTAATAATTGTTTTAAAAAAATTTGTTTAAAATTTGTTTTACTCAAAAATGGATTTAGGTCGAATTGAGTGAGTACCTATTTTTTTTAATATTTTATTTTTAATTAAAGAAAATAGTCGCTCGTTGGCGTTGCTGCTAAAAATTTTTTTTATTTAATTTAGTCATTTACTGTTATTATAATAAATTAACAAACAATTGCCGATACTGAACAATTATCTAATGTTGCTTTTTTTATAAGAAATGAATCCAACGCAATATTTTATTTTTTGTTAACTAAAAATAAAATTTATTAGATACCTGTTTTGTACTTTTCACTTGCCGCATCAGCCTCACCACGTCTTAATTTGAAAGCAAAAAAAAAGAAATTCCAATTCGTTCATTTTTTTGACAAACCTACCTACCTACCTACTTATTTATTTTTTATTCTTAACTGTCGTTGCCAAACTTATTTTTAGTTTTTCAATACTTCTTAAGTCATAAAAATGTTTTTGGAGCTCGGGTACAAGTATTAAAATATTTATATCTTTTTAACCTGGATGGAGTTATACCTACTAATTAAATATGTAGGTACCATAAAGGAAGTATAAATAGAGGAATTAGTCCCATACAAAAAATGCTAATAAAAATAGTGAAACAACAAATCCATATCACAACCCCATGAGCTTTTTTTTTGTATTTTTTGAGAGTTCCACTCTCACAAAAGTTTTTAAAACTTTAAAAATTGTATAGAACTTGTTTTTGATATGGATTTTTTGTTTCACTATTTTTATTTGCATTTTTTGTATGGGACTAATTCTTCTATTTATACCTACTTCCTTTATGTAGGTAGGTACCTAAATTTTTTGTATGATATAAAGTCCATTCCATTTTGTGTATGTAGGTATAATTATAAAGTCTATTCCATTTTGTGTATGTAGGTATTAGGTAAGTACCTACATTAAAAAATATATCAACCAACCATTTGTTCCCTAGGTTATTAAAAATAAATACAATTTTCAATAAAGTTCAACAACATATTTAACTAGGTAGGTAGAGCTAGGTACCGAAATTTTCGGCTTTTGATTACGAAAATTTTTTTTAAAATTTGGTGTCGCTACCGATTTGTATTAAAATTTGGAGATCTTGAATGGCTAAAAAATAATGTATCTGATAAAATGGAACAACATTTATTGAAGTAATCATTAATTCGCAATTTGTATCTATGATGAAAGTGATATTTCAGCAGATTCTTTTTTTTTTTTTAAACAGTTTGTTTTCAAGTTGGGACAAACTCTTTTTATGCGAGGAATTTATTTATATATTCAGACGAAGATTATTTCCACTTTCATCCAAACACTATCTGAAATTGTTAAAACACCAATCACTTCCAAATTAATTTTAGGAGGGCGAATGTATGAATTCATAAATCATAACCATTGAAATAAAAATTCATTCAGACATTTGTTCATTAACAAATGGCTGAAAATAAAATTTCTCAAATAAAAACAATAAATTTATTCTGGGCAAATTTTTTAAACAATTTTTAAACAGCGGCCGACAATTGAAATATTTAATAACACAAAAGTACAATTTAAATTTAGGGAACATAAAGCCACTTGACTTTGTGTGCCTTTGAGTTTAGATTTTAAGTGTCTTACAAAAAAAAATAAAATAAAAGGTAAAAGTTAATTGAATTTAAGAATAATACACTAAATAAAGTCAAAGCTCAAAACCTTCATAACATAACATAAATTCCATTTACTTCATGTCCCTTTTAGGAAAGGGTCATAACATAAATTCCATTTTCTTCATGTCTCAATCAAAAGAAAATAAATTTAATTGACTTTAAAAAAAAATTCTACAATGGGACATAAAAACTATTGACTGTAGGTGCTTTTAAATTTTGACTTTATGTCCATTTTTATGTCTCATTCACAAGGACATAAAATCAATTTATTTTAAGGACGTTGACTTTATTTAATCCTTACAACCATATCCATATCATCTCTGGTATAATCTACTAACATAAAGAAAGTTTTACATCAATATGTGTTTTTTAAATATTAAAATATATATTAGTACGTAGTAGTATAACTATCTGATATAATTACTATTTTATGTTTAATTTTAGATCGCAAGTTTCTTCACAAATAAATGAATTGACCACTGAAGCAATAAGAAAATTAAAAAAGATTTGGACAGAAACTTTTGAATTGGATATGTGTGAAAGTAATTTGAGAAAATTGCCAGAACATGTAACACTATTTTATAAGGAGGTTTATCTTGAAACTGAATCGAGGCAAAATATGATAAAAGAGAAAATCGAAAGTAACTATTTTATAATGAGAGCTTTCATTTTATTTTTGTTATTATTTTTTTTTTTTTTTTTCATTTTTTCGTTTAAATTGTAGAGCTCCGGGATGAATCGGCAATGCTGAGTCGTTTGTTGCATGTTAAAATAGATTTCGAACATTATGACAACATACCTCTTTATACCGCACAAATGCGCTTAGATGCCAGTATCCGCGACTTACGAGAGCAATATCAAATTCGAAAAGATCAAATATTCGAATTACTATTGGAACAAGAATCTTTATGTGAAGAACTAGGTGAATCAGGGAAATGTCTTCTAGACGATCCTTTACCAACTGAGGAAGATCTTCAAGATTTTCGTTTACATTTAGAAGCTTTGAAAGCTGAGAAAAATAATCGATTGTACACAATTTCAACTTATCGGCGGCAGATAAAGAATTTAACCCAAGAATTGGAAATACCAATTCCTTCTGAGCATGAAGAGTAAGTTTTAAGAATGGAATTTCAAAATAATTTTAAGAAAGCATTTTTATAAATTTAATAATTTTGAATGATCTTATTTTGTTTAAAAAAAAACTTTTTACAGATTATTGAACGCGCATTCAATACAACTAACTAAAGAGAATGTTGTTAAACTAAAAGATCTTCATGATAATTATTCAAATCAAATGGATGAAATACGGGAGTCAATCAATACAATGAAGAAAAAATTAAATGAATTATGGATATGTTTAGAGGAAAGTCTATCAGTTCGAAAAAAATTTGATAAAATGACAGATTATTCTCAAACAACTTATGACCAGCTGTACAGAGAATTAGACCGATGTTCAGAATTGAAGAGACAAAATATAAAGCGCTTTGTGGACAAAATTCGAAATGAAATTCTTATTATGTGGGATAAAACACTTAAAAGTGAAGTGGAAAAATCGAGATTTTCAAATTTTACAAATGATTGTTATACAGAAGACCTATTAGCTTTACATGAGATGGAATTGGAAGATTTAAAAAATTTTTATTATAAGAACGAGTAAGTTTAATTTTTATTTTTTTATATCTATATTTTTTGTTATTAAACTTGATCAAGAATTCAAATTAAATAAAATTTAATGTACCTAAGCAGACGTTTAAGACCCAAAATTAACTAACATCAATTATTTTAAAAGCCAATGATTGTGGTTTTCTATCAGAACTATCTTACAATTATTAATAACTAGTCGAAATACCTGGCTTCGCACGGTAGTCCCGAACTTATATTGATATCAAAACACTTTAATCCAGATTTTGTGCACTAAAAAAAACAGAATTTCAAAATTTGTTAAATAGCGACTTCCCCGGTGCCTTAACACATCCAGTCTTCTAAATAGTCCATTCGGGTCCAACGCTATAATATTTTATCGGAATATATCTAAATTGCAAAACCACCTTTTAAGGTAGCCCCCCGTCGGTGCCTCCGATCAAAAATTTAACCAATCGGGTCTCTAGGCTCCTTATTTTCAAAATTTAAAAATTTTGAAATTTGTTGTATAGTCCCCCAATTGAGCCCTGCGACAATGGTTGGGGGCTTTTCAACATCCAGTCTTCTAAATAGTCGATTCGGGTCCAACGCTAGAACATTTTTCCGGAATATAACTAAATTTCAAAACCGGGTTCTAAAGTAGCCCCTGGTCGGGACCTAGGATAAACATTTCTAGTGCCCTATAGCCATCTGGGGTCTCTAGGCTCCTTATTTTCAAAATTTTAAAATTTCGAAATTTGTTATATATCCCCCTAATTCAGCACTGGTACAACGGTTGTGGGGCTTTCAACATCCAGTTTTTTAAATAGGCTTTTCGGGTCCAACGCTACAACATTTTATCGGAATAAACATAAATTGCAAAACCGGCTTCTAAGGTAGCCCCCTCGTCGGAGCTTCGGATCAAAATTTCTAGTACCCTATAACCATCTCGGGGCCCAATGCAACTTAAGTTCAAAATTTCAGCCAAATCTGTTCAGCGGTTTAGGCGTGATTGAGGACAGAGGACAGAGAACAGAGAAACAGAGAAACAGAGAATTTTTATTTTTATTTATAAGATTATTCAAGGTATTAATTTAGTCATATTCGTCTACATAAGAGTTACATTAAATTTTGTTTTTAATTTTTATTTATGTATGAAGTATTTAATTTATCTGATTGGTAGCATAGTAGACAGGCGATAAGTTTTTTTTTTTATTTTTACTTTAATTAATGAAATGGAAATTTTTACAAATCTGTTTTATGCTTTCAGAAAAATTTTTACCTTTATTGAAGAAAGAAGAATACTATGGGATCGCATGGACGCTTTAGATGCGAAGGCATCAGAACCCGGTCGCTTTAATAACCGTGGAGGACAGCTACTACGAGAAGAAAAGGAACGTAAAACAATAAGTTCAAGATTACCTAAAATAGAGACCCAATTAATCGAATTACTTGATAAATTCGAAACGGAAAATAATAAATCATTCACAATTTTCGGGGAAAATTTAAAAGAAATAATATCAATGCAGTGGGAACAAAGAGAGGAAAAGAAAAACTTAATAATGAGTGCACGCAAAAAAAATGCGACACCTACCTCAAATAGAAATATCACAGCCTTAACACCAATTTCAACAACATTTAGAAGGAACCCAGTTTTACCAAACTCGTGAGATATCATTGTTTTGATTGCTTACAATAATTTAATTCTTAAAATATTACTTTTAGAACATCATCATTGCTGTCAAACAAGAAAAGAAAATTGGGGGAATCTTCTACACAATTAAATGTCCCAGCTGCTAAACGCAATATTCTGATGCAACTGAACAATCCCAAAACTGTTGATTTAAAAATAAAAGATGTAACTTCATCAGCTAAAAAAACTTTTAAGTCTCCAAACAGGCGAGTCATTGCTACGATAATAAAAAAAAAAGTTTGTATTATTTTATTTTATATATACCGTATACACATATATTTATGTATATTTAATATTTCTTATTTTATTTTTAGCCGGCTCGAGCAAGTGGCAAACATAGGAAGCGTAAATCAGTTATGAAAAATATTCCTAAATTGGTCATTAATGATAAAACCATGCAATCTGAAATTGATAATTTACGTTACAACTCATTTGAAGTAAAATACACTAAATTAATCAGTTGTAATGTTCAAAAAATTAATTAATTATTTTTTAGGGAGGTCTTGAAAAAGATCCAGCTTCTAGATCATCCGTGATGACAATAAAAAAAAATATAGAAATAAGTGGAATTCATCATTTGGCAACTGAAAATAAGGTGAATTTACAAAAAAAGAATAATTTAGAAAATGTTATGAAAATAAAAAATGAATATTCTAATTCTCCTCGATTATTGAGGAATACAACATCAAAATTAAATGTTTTTGAGCAATCAAATGCACTAAAATCACCACATCGGAATACTCCCACAACTAGTTCTCGAAAATTAACAACTAAGAATCTCCCAATAATTATTTAAATACTAATAATTCATTTATTTTATAAGAATTTTTATATATTGCTATTATTATTATTATTTTTTTTTTTTTTTATTGTTTCAAAAGAATATAATTCATGGTACATTTCAAAGTTGTAAAATACAATTTCATATTAATATTATAAAATATAGTAAAAAATAGGAAAATAAATTCATTATATATAGTAAATCCATATTACACAAAAAAACCAGCTTATTTTTTAATAGGAATTCGTAGTAATTGGTTTAAACTTAATTTATTTATAGTTTACAAATAAAAATATTCCAATTTTAAGTATTTGTTATATTAACTTAAGATAAAATAAGATAATTGTTCTGTTAGTATAATTAAATAATATATTGCTCCAGCACCATAGAGGTATTATAGGAGCAGTGTGAAAAAAAAGTTTAGCAAACGTAACTGTTAGTTACAGCGTAATTCTAGTTAAAACAATATTTGATTTTAAATAAACCAAATATATGAAGAGAAATTTTAGGTAAATGTACTTAAAATGAAGTAAGTACAAAGTAAAATAAGTACAAGGTAAATGCAGTAGGAAACTTAATCCCAAAAAAAAAAAAAACAAAAAAATATTTCAATCAGCACTAGCAGCAATGATCCTCCAATATTTTCCGTGCATGTATGATTTAAGTATGAAGATCAGAAAATTATCTAAAAAATCATTTGATATAATCCATGCCTTAACTCTAGTTATGAAAAGGGAGCGACTACAGTTACGGCAAACGTAACTTTTTTTTTTGAGAGTTACGGCAACCGTAATCCTGTTCAAAGTTGACTAAAGTTACGGCAAACGTAACTCTTTTTATTTTTAGAGTTACGGCAACCGTAATCCTGTTGAAAATTGTTTAAAGTTACGGCAAACGTACCTTTTTTTTTTTTTTGAGAGTTACGGCAAACGTACCTTTTTTTTTTTTTTTTTAAAGTTACGGCAACCGTAATCCTGTAGAAAATTGTCTAAAGTTACGGCGGACGTAACTTTTTTTTTTTTTAGTGATTACGGCAAAGTATTTTTTGAGCATTATGACTTTTTTTTAAATAAAAAGTTGTTATGCTGAAAGGGGGACGGCCGCCGCCTCCCCCAAACCCCCTAGGGCTTCTTTTTTTTTTTTTGTGCTTTGGCGCTTCGCGCTTTTAATTCTTTTTTTGGTATTTTTGTATAACTATGTAAGGTTTTACTATTCTTGCATTTTTTGTATGACGATGTAAGGTTTTTACTTGTCAATAACTTTCACATGTACACATAATTTATATTTTCTATTTTGTACACGTTTATAATTTTAATACTGTAGCCGAGAGGTAGAGTGGTAGAATGAAATGCTAAAGAACGAGGTTCGAATACCGAAGAAAGGTTAAGACTTAAGACAAAAAAAAAAAGAAAAAAAAAATTAAATAAACTTTTTTTTTCGACATTATTATTATTATTATTATTATTATTATTAATTTGAATTTATTATAATAAATTACAAACAAATTCTTAAATCTGGATCTTAGCTGCTAGGGCCTTAGAACCTATTTATGTTATAACTATTATTTTATATTTTTGATGGATGAGAAATTTGATGATAGCTTTTGGATTAAGGGTTATGGAAATGGGTATGTTGAAGTTTTTTTTTTTTTTTTATAATTGGAGAGCTCATTTTATATTACATATTTAAAGGAGTTAAATTTTATTGTACATATTTGTTTGTTTTACGTATTTATTAATTTTTTTAATATTTTTTTCGTTAATGTCTGAGTATTTCAGACGGCAAAGTATTATCAAAAATCGATTTACGTTTCTTTGAGAAGAAAATGCAATTGTCCAAATAGTGGTCTGTTGATGAGTTTGATAGAAGATGTTCGTGTGTTAATCTTGTGTGGCCTAGTCTTAGCCTTATGAAAGTTGTAATTTGCTTTCTGGAACAGTTATCAGGATATGGTTTTTTACTATTGTTGTGGGAAATTGATAAAGTTTCTAGGTGGTTTGGCATTTTAATTTTTAATTTTCTTTTTACATCGGCTTCTGATAATTCGTTATTTTCTAAGAGGATGGGACTGATTAGTGAAAACTTGGCTGCTTGGTCCGCTATTTCATTTCCCTCGATACCTGAGTGGCCAGGGATCCAAATTAATCTCAGTTTATTAGGCCATTTACTAAGCAGATCTCTCTGGATAATTGTAGGATTTTTATTAGTTGGATTTTTGGTTGCGTTTATAACCGATAGGCTATCGGTGCAAATACAAGTTTTTCCCTTTGACATGACTAAGATTTTAATGGCGGCTAATATGTCCTCAGCTTCAACTTGAAATATTGACGAATGTGGATTAAGTTTTGCAATTTTAATAACTTTGTTATTTTGCTCTACTATTGCAAAACCAGTGTCTATTGCTGATTTAGTGCCATCAGTGTATAGTATTTTCCAATGAGAATCTATTAATGGATTTATTTTTTCTTGAAATGCTGCTTTGTAGATTTGACTTGATGTTGTTTCTTTCGAGTAGGCAGCTAGGTCTGTGATAATGTTATTATTTGTATGCCAGGGTGGATATTTAGAAGATGTATATGTGGGAATGCTTAATGGAATGTCAAACGTTTGGGTCATTGATATAGCCTTGCAAATTGCTGATTTTATTTTTGGTATTTTCTTTCTTTTAAGCATCCACAAAAGGTCTTTTTGTATAGGAGAACCATAAGCATACTTAAGCTTGGCAACTATGTTACCTGTTAAAATTTCGAATCTTTCCTCTATTGATGGAGTAGCAGCTTCTTGTAACATTTTATATATAGCTGAATTATAAGGTGTTTTAATCAATCGGAGGTTGGTTTTGCTGCAGCGATTTGCATAGATAGGTAGACCGTAATCGATTTTTGATAACATAATTGCTTTTATGATATAAATTATTGTATTTACATGTGATTCACTACTTTTCTTTGATATCCATTTTACAATATTTAATCTTTTATTAAGTGATTTGCTTAATTCTATTAAATGAGCCCTCCAGTTATATTTTTGGTCGAAAGTAAGACCAAGTTAGTAATTTCAATTCGTTAACATTTTCAATTTTTGTATTTTCGAATGAAAATTCGTAACCGTTACAATTCCTTTTCCTGCAGATATGTAGGTGTTTACATTTATTGAATGATATTTTTGATCCTTCTGCTAAGCCCCAGGATATTATGTCACCAAAAATAATGTTAAGAGTTAGTTGTATTTTATTAATGTCGGAAATTTTAAAAAATAAAGACAGGTCATCAGCATAAATATTGTATTTAATGATGGAATTATGTTTATATAGTATAGTGCTAAGGTATTGGAATGCAATTAAAAAAAGTGTAACTGAAAGAGGGGATCCTTGAGGCACACCATTTTGGAGTGGGTACACTGACGAAAATTCATTACTAGTTTTTACTCTAATTTTTCTATTTAGTAAAAAATGTTTTACATAATTTATGATATTTGTACCAAAGCCCCAATTTTTCATTTGATTAAGAATGGAGTGTAAACCGATTCTATCAAAGGCCTTTTCAAAATCAATTGCTAGAATTGAGATGTGACTTCTTGTTGATAGTCCATTAAATATAAATTGGTCAATATGTAATAAACTATCTTGTGTCCCTTTTTTGGATTTGAAACCGACCTGGTTGGAGTCTAAAATTTTTTTATTTTCAAGAAACCATTGTATTCGAGTGGCTATTATATTTTCGAGGATTTTACTCATACATGGTAAAAGGGAAATCATTCTATATGAGTCGATATTGTCTTTTGATTTGCCCTGGTTTTGGTAGGGGAATTATGGTAGCGATTTTCCATTGCTGTAGTATGATGCTGGTGGTTAGTATGCTATTGTAAAGGTCACATATACGTTTTTTAATTACATCTGGTAAGTTTTTTATGAAAGGATACGATATTCGATCGTATCCTGGAGTGGTGCCTTTAAGTTTACTTAGAGCAGGGTTGAATTCTAATAACGTGATGTCGTCCTCAATCATTTTAGCTTGCTTAGAGATTACCAAGTTATTTTCCAAGTTAAAGAGATTTAGGCAGTTGTTTTTCTTGTCGTTGAATTCCTTTGAAAATTCATGGTCACTCGATTTTTGAGACCAATTGGAAGCTAGAGCTTCTGCAATTTCTTTAATGTTAGTTATTGTATCTCCATTATTAAGTTTTATTATTTTTATTTCTTGAGCTGAGAAGTTTCCTGAGATATTTTGAATGTTTTTCCAGAATACTGGAATTAAAGTTTTCGGATTAATATTAGCTGTGAATTTGTTAAAAGCATTTATTTTTGCGGATTTTAAGGATAATTTGAATTTAGATCTGAGTTTTTTTAATTCTATGAGGTTATTAGTCGTTGGGTAATGTCTGTATTTATTCCAGGCTTTATTTTTTGCTAGCTTTAATTTCTGTAGGCTATTGTCCCACCAAGGAAACTTTTTTTAAAAGTTGTTGGTTGGGTTTGAGGAATTGACATGTTAGCATTATCTCGAATAATTTTCGTTAGAGTGGCTGCTTCTCTTTTTATGTTTTCACTTGGAAAACGCAAGGAGTGAACTTTTAAGGAAATTTTAGAGAAAATTTTCCAATCTGCTAAATTTACTTTGAACTTTGGTAGGAATTTACGTTCTTGATTTGTATAATTTGGACATTTAATATTAGTTAAGATAGGAAAATGATCGCTGCCGAAAAGAGAATTTAATGTTACCCAGCTGCTCAGAGGTGCAATTGTTGGCGAGCATAAAGTTAGGTCAACATTAGTAAAAGTGTTGTGTGTCGAAAAGTGTGTTGGTGAGCCATCGTTTAAAATAACAAGATTGTTCGCATTTATAAAGTTTTCCACTGCTTTACCCCTTTGATTTAGTTTCGCAGATCCCCATAGTGGGCTCCAGCTATTGAAATCACCTTAAATTATAAAATAATCATTATTATTTTGAATTAAATTGTCTAGGCAGAAGCTAGTTATAAATTCGTTAGGTGGGAAGTAACAGGAAGTTATTGTTATGTCTGGGTTGTTGGATATTGTAATGGAGATGTTCTTTTCTGACTGGGAAATAATTGTATATGCTATGTTTTTCTTTATTAAGATACATAGCTGTTCCTTTTTAGCATGTATGTTATTGTTAGAGTTAGTGAATATTCCAATGTAGTTAGTAGGTACGTATGGGGATTTGTTTATTTGTATGTGTGTTTCTTGAATTGTTATAATATCTGGTGAGTAATCTTTTATTAGTATTTGCAGGTTGGAGTAATTGTTCTGGTAGCCTTTCATATTCCATTGCATAACTTTAATATCCATTATTGGTAAGTAATTGAGTAGGGTGCGTTGGATTGAGGAGAAAGAAAGCAAAGAAAGAAATTTTGTATTTTAATTTTAGGGTCTGAGTGTTACTCAGACATTTCAACATTAGAGGTTAAACTGTTAAAAAAAAAATAAGTTACGTTAACCGTAACTGTTAAAAAAAAATAAGTTACGGTTACCGTAACTGTAGCCACTCCCTTTTGAAAAAGATTAATATTTTGAGTTCCTTGTATTTGATCAGGTAAAGAATTAAAACAAATGGGTGCAATGTGAGCTGTTCTTTGTCTAGCAAATTGACTATTTGTTCTTGATGGTTCCATTCTACCACTATTTCTAGTCGCACTAATAGGCCGATAATTAAATTCTAAAGTATTCAAACCCACAAAATTTATATGTCTGTAGATTTGGATAACAGATTTATAAAAAGAGATTCCTCGTATAGGTAAGTTATTAATGAAGTTTTTAGAGTAAAGATCGATAGAAGGAAATCGAAAAGGAAGACTGAAAACTGCCTTGATGGCCTTGTTTTGAAGACGTTGAAGTTTTTTAATTTCAGTTAGGTAAGTGTTTGCCCAAGTAGATGTAGCATATGATAGATGAGAGTGCACCAGTGCAATGTATATATTTTTTTTAACATCTGTGTTTAAGTGATTCGACAATTTCTTTAGAATCCCAACTCCATGAGCTATTTTGTTCGCTATAAATTTAATTTGAGATTTCCATGCAAAATCGTTATCTATCCTAACACCCAAGAATTTTATAGTAGTGCTTTCTCGTATGACATGCCCGTCAAGGTTAATTGAAATAGTTTCATTGTTAAAAAATCTTCTATGTTGGGGAGTGGCAAATAAAATTAAATTAGTCTTCTCTACATTAAGTTTAAGCTTGTTTAGATTCAATACGTTTTAATCTTTTATAGTCATTTTGAATGGAATCAGCAATATCTCTACTTGATCTAGAAGGATAATAAAGTGATGAGTCATCAGCAAATTAATTGAGAATTCCTGTTAATCCAATCTTTGGCAGGTCGTTAATGAAAATTAGGAAAAACAAAGGACCCAGTACACTACCCTGTGGAACACCGACAGTACTAGGTCTTAAGCTACTGTTTATGTCACTTCCCAAATGAACAAATTGGAATCTGTTGCTTACATAGTTTTTAATTAATGCAAGTGATCTTCCTCGTATACCTGCAGCATGTAACTTAATTAGTAAAATGTCATGATCAACAAGATCAAACGCTTTACTTGGATCAAGAAAGAGTCCACCAACTAGGTAACTTTGGTCTGCTTGTTTGATTATTGAATCTAGGAAAAAAGAAATAGCAAAGTCTGCACCAGATCTCGATCTGAAACCGAATTGTTGATTGTAAAAGAAGTTACTATTGTTAAGAAATATATAAATTCTACCATAAATCAAATTTTCAAAAATTTTGTTGAGAGCAGGTAAGATGGAGATAGGTCTATAGTTGGACGAGGACATCTTATCTCCTTTCTTGAAAACAGGGAATATTTTTTGGATTTTTAAAAGGTCGGGATAAATACTAGTTGCTAAAATTAGATTAGCTAGAATAGTGATAACAGGAGTCGACATTCCGCTGATTGTTTAATAATGATATTGCTGATTCCATCATGACCAATTGCTTTCCCTATTTTAAGGGCATTTATAATATTTAAAACTTCAGTCTCCTCGATTGGATCTAATATAATAGATTGTGGTATATACGAGATGTTAGTATTAGTTTCATTAGTACCTAGGTCTAAATTGGATTGGTCGTTACTAGAGGTTTCATTTATTCCCTGTTGGGATTAAATTGCTATGGTAGCAAAATAATTATTCATAATGTTTGCCATTTCAGTATCATTAGATGTTACAGTACCGTCCTCAGCCATGAGCTCACCAATTTTTTCGTCCCTTTCTCCCTAGGATGGAGTCACCGTTGCACATTTCAATGTTTTTTGAATAATAATTTGACTTCGAAAGTTTTAAACAAAATTTGACTAAATTATTTAATCTTTGAAATTTACGAAGAAGAAATGAGTTATTAGATTGTTTCTTTAGTCTTTTCCTGAGTGAGTTCTTAATCGAAATTAATTTGCATAGGTGAGAGTTGACCCAAGGCTTTTTTTCTATTGATTATTTTTGTAGTTGATCCAACTTCAATGGCTGATATGATAATGCTTTGCAAATAATTATAAAGATCATTTGGGTTCTCATAAATATTAAAATTAGAAGCTAAGATGGAATTAGTTAGAGATTTTTATTTGGTCGTAATTGATACACTTTACCTTTGTTGGGGATGTCATAATAGTTTTGATCTAAGTGGGCAGATTAATAATAATAGCACTATGATCACTGAAATTATTAGCTACAGTATTAACCGATAAATTATTAATGAAAGAGTTATTAAAAATAACTTGATCTATTAATGTATTAGATGAGATTCTAGTTGAAAATATATTACATATACGGAAGTCAAGTGTCGATTCATAGGAATTTGGTGAATCTTCCATAGTATTAATGTTTGAATCACCAACAAGTAAAATAGGATCGTGCAGACTAGAATCCATTAACGACGATATTTGTTCAATGAAAAGAAATGGTGAATATTGCTGAGGACGGTAGAAATTCATGATTTTCAACGATTTTCCTTTTATTTTAATATTGGGAATTTCCACTAATAAATAGTTCAATAGTTCTTCATTCTTATGCAGGAGTTGGAACTCAAAAGTTTTGTCTATATATATTGCTACACCGTCGTAACCGTCACCGCGACAGCAAAACACTGCTTTATAAGAAGCTAAATTATATAATTGTTTTAAATGGTCATTTACCCAAGTTTCTTGCAAACAGATAATAGTTGGACGTTTTGGTAATTCAGTAAGTAAATTCCTGAACTCATTGAATTTGCTGATAGAGGCAATGCTTCTACAGTTAAAAGAAAGTATGGTTGGCGTGGATATTCTCTGATTTTCACATTCCTCAACAAACTCAGAAACACTGGAATAGCAATAATTTCTAATTATTAACATTAAACAAAAAGTTGCTTTTGAGAAATACTATTTATGGAATTTGTGGAATGTTTATGGAAGACTACGAGGTATATATGGTAGGTATGATAGTAAGATGTTGGTGGAAAGTAATTTAAATTGGAAAACGAAAATTAAAATTTATATATAGATAGCTCACTATAAGAGATATACAAAAACTGGATAGTAAAATGTCCGGATAGTAGATCATTGATGTGTTTTTTATCTGTTTTGTAAGAAGATAGTTGATTGAGTGTCTTTTTACTATCCTGATTTCTATCAAGATTTTTATCATATTTTCATTTTTTTGTATTAATTTTTTTTTTTTTGAGTATAGTGATAAAAAAAAACAAGGCATACAATTTTTTATTTTGCATGTAAAAATGAAAAAATAAATATTTGACCTTTTTTTCTGACTGTGACTATCCAGTCAACTATCTTCTCAACTGTCTTGATTTAAATCCTGCTGGTAGAGAAGATAGTAAATTCACAATGAATAAAATAATAAATTTTCACCAATACATTGAAGTAAAAGTAAAGTTAGTAAAAAAATCCAGTCCAACCCACCAAGTTAACCTTTGAGGGAGTCCGCGCAATAACTCATCGGTACTTAATACCTTGTTTACACCAAGGCATTAAAAGCGGATTGGAACAAATCCTAGGATCTTTCTCTGATTGAAACTCGCATTTTCATATAAAAATTTTTCTCGGATTGCAAGTTGGATTGGCCAATCCGAGAAAAATTTCAGGAATGAATTGAAATAAATTGGAATAAAACATAGCATAATTTACTAAATATCATTGTGGCAAAATAAACGAAGTTGTGTTTGTATGAAAATTTGTGACATGTGACAATTTGATGTGTCAATTGTAATAAAAAATATTTTTATTGACAAAACAAAAATCAAAACATTTTAAAATTTTGGAAAAAAATTAAATTTTTTTTTTTTTTAATTAATGTTTAACAGAATTTGAGTAGAAAAGAAAACTTTATTTTTTTTTATTATTTATTTTAGAATTTTAGGTAGGTATTTTATCATTAATTTCATCAATTTTTTATTTGTAAATTTTTTATACAACTTTAATTTTTTTTAATGGCACATAAGTCCCACAGCTCCCACTTTTTTTGGTGTAAACGTACGTTTTGAATCATAGGATTAAAGTAGGATTAAACTATGATTCCATTTTGGTGGAAACAAGGTATAACTCATCGGTCGATTATGGATAAGTTATATCCGTTTTATGCCTTGGACAGATGAGTAATTTTTACAAATATTTCGTGAGGCAATATGTAGAAGCCATTAATGTTCACTGGGGTATCATTTTTGACATTGACTTTGAAAATTTTATGTCGTATTTATTTGTAAACAAATGAAAAAAAGTTTGTTATTGTTTTTTATTTTAAATTTGAATTGAATTTGTAGGTATATTGTGTTGTTTACTTTTGTTTTTAAACTTGAGAAAAAAAACAGATATTTATCTGTTTTGTAAAACACATTAAGGTAGTCTGTTCGGTCGATTTTAATAACATGTTTTTGTGGTCAAGAACATGTTTTCGAGTTTAGTTGTCAAAGGCATTAACTCATCCGAAAATTGGCCGATGATTTATATCCTTTGCAATTAGGCTTGCCAGGTGTACGTTATTTAAACGTACCGTACGTTATTTTGGCTTACAAAATTAGAATGTACGTTATACCCGAAATTTGTGAAAACGTACCCAAAGGTACGTTTTTTACTGATTATTTTTAAAGTTGAAACAAATTTTTAAAAATTGTTGTAATTTAAACCGAATGAGATAATAAATACCCCAAAAAGGAAAACATAAATTTACCATTTTCGTATTACGAACACAGTTTCGTTTATATTATACTGCTGGCTCGTTTATATTATGCAGCGTTTTTGTTTAAAGGCCAAATTACCCATTTGTTTATTTAAAGGGTTCTGTCATATATTAAATAAAAATTTTGCAATGGTGCTATATTTAATTCAATTTTTTTTTTTTTTTAAATGCAATTCAATTATATAACATTTACTTATATTTTGTTTTCTTTTTTATGCACTTAAATTTTTGTGGGTACGTTTTTTTAGAAATTTTTATCTGGCAAGCCTATTTGCAATGCACATTTAGGTTGATTTTAATAACATTTTTTTGTGCTCAAGAACATGTTTTTGGAGTTAAGTTTGTTAAAGGTATAACTTATATGGGATTCGCATTATAGCTTTAGAAGTTGCATAATGCTTATCCTACATTAATAACTTGCATAAGCTCATTTTTTTCCATATAAAAAATAAACATAAAAGAACTTGCATATGCTCTTATGCAAGTTTCAAAAAAAACAAGTTGCCAAGTTTTTTGCTTTTTCAACACTAGTTTGCGCAAATTTCTCCTTATTTTGAATGTTGGCACTGTTTTTTTTCGTTTGTTATTTATTTTAGAAATTTTTCTTAACTAGGTGTATACATTAGCGTATTTTTCCTGCATGCGATTTTGTTCTTTAAATGTATCAGTGTATCTTTACACAAAATCAAAAATCGCAGCAAAATACGCATGCTGATTTTGAATAAATTTTCAGCATGCGTATTTTTTGACATGTCTCACTAATTTTGTTTTTTTTTTATTAATTTGACATTTAAGTCAAGTAAAATGGTACAATTTTGAAAAATGTATAAAAATCGCATGCTGTAAATCTAACCCAGTGGCATATTGAGTACACACAAATACTAATAAATGAAATATAAAAAATACAATACATTCATAAATACGCGCGATTCTAAATCGCTAATGTAGACAGCCCGAAATAAAATTTTAAATATTTTAGTTTGTTTACAATTATTTTTTCTAGCTTTCAAAAAAGGGACTGGCTACAGTTACGGCAACCGTAACTTATTTATTTTTTTCAAACAGTTACGGTTAACGTAACTTATTTTTTTTTTAACAGTTACGGTTAACGTAACTTATTTTTTTTTTTTTTAAGTTACGGCAACCGTAACTTTTAGGTAATGCTTAAAGTTACGGCAATTTTTTTTTTTTTTTCGAAAAAAAAAAAAAATTTATTTAATTTTTTTTTTTTTTTTTCTTTTTTTTTGTCTTAACCCTTTCTTCGGGATTCGAACCTCGTTCTTTAGCATTTCATTCTACCACTCTACCTCTCGGCTACAGTATTAAAATTATAAACGTGTACAAAATAGAAAATATAAATTATGTGTACATGTGAAAGTTATTGACAAGTAAAAACCTTACATCGTCATACAAAAAATGCAAGAATAGTAAAACCTTACATAGTTATACAAAAATACAAAAAAAAGAATTAAAAGCGCGAAGCGCCAAACAAAATAAAAAAAAAAGAAGCCCTAGGGGGTTTGGGGAAGGCGGCGGCCGTCCCCCATTCAGCATAACAACTATTTATTTAAAAAAAAAAGTCATAATGCTCAAAAAAAACTGCCGTAATCACTAAAAAAAAAAAAAGAGTTACGTTTGCCGTAACTTTAAACAATTTTCAACAGGATTACGGTTGCCGTAACTCTAAAAATAAAAAAAGAGTTACGTTTGCCGTAACTTTAGTCAATTTTCAACAGGATTACGGTTGCCGTAACTCTAAAAATAAAAAAAGAGTTACGTTTGCCGTAACTTTAGTCAATTTTCAACAGGATTACGGTTGTCGTAACTCTCAAAAAAAAAAAAAGAGTTACGTTTGCCGTAACTGTAGACGCTCCCTTAAAATTTTATTAAGAAAAATTTCTAAAATAATAATAACAAACGAAAAAAAACAGTGCCAACATTCAAAATAAGGAGAAATTTGCGCAAACTAGTGCTAAAAAAGCAGAAAATTCGGCAACTTGTTTTTTTTTGAAACTTGCATAAGAGCATATGCAAGTTCTTTTATGTTTATTTTTTTATATGAAAAAAAATTAGCTTATGCAAGTTCTTAATGTAGGATAAGCATTATGTAAGTTCTAAAGCTATAATGCGAATCCCGTATTATTTGCATTGCATAGGATATAAATCAGCCGCAGCAAGTTGAAGATCTTTTTTATTTACCATAATTAATTTAATATTATAGTTTATATAAATATTTTACATATTTAATAATCGGGCAACTAATATTTTTTCACATCAAATTTCATTTACGAATATTCTAAATCAAACTTATGTATGGACAGCACTTTCATACATGAATATTCACACACGAAATTTCATCAACGAAAAAAAAGTTCACTACTCACGCATATGTGGACGCTCCTTTAATAATAAGGCTGTTGCATGAATTAAATGCGTCTACAAAGAATCTAAAATGAATTGAATGCCTCTACCTAAATGTATAATGAATGAAAATATATCATTATACATCTTTATTTGCTTAGCTGGTTAAGATTAAATTAAGGCAGACCAAAAACGACAACGACAATGAAAATGAAATCTCCAGATAGATTTCGAAACAGTGTTTAAAATTTTTATGTTTTTCGGGCATCGGCCATTTTTTGTGAGTTATTTTTATAAAGAATAAAATAACAGGCATTATGTGATTTATTTATTTTTTATCCCAATCACACATATTTTTAATTTCAACTCACACATAAAATTTTTAAATATAATCGCCTATTCCCTTTAAGTCATCTATCAAGAAAAAAGCACACAATCATAAAGGAAGTATAAATAGAGGAATTAGTCCCATACAAAAAATGCTAATAAAAATAGTGAAACAAAAAATCCATATCACAACCCCATGAGCTTTTTTTTTATATTTTTTGAGAATTCCACTCTCACAAATGCTCTTAAAACTTCAAAAATAACAACAGTTCTATACAATTTTTAAAGTTTTAAAAGCTTTTATGAGAGTGGAAGTCTAAAAAATACAAAAAGAAAGCTCATGGGGTTGTGATATGGATTTTTTGTTTCACTATTTTTATTAGCATTTTTTGTACGGGACTAGTTCCTCTATTTATACTTCCTTTATGACACAACTAAAAAACTTTAAAATCTTATTATGTATTTTCCACTTGCCAACTAAATTTTGTGAAATAAATATGATTTTATTTTTTATTTATTTTATTTTCACAATTTTTAAATTAGAACAATTTTATTAAAAAGTGTATTTTGGCTTGGCAGTTTTAGGTCATTTTTGACTTCGTTAAAACAAATAAGATGTTATTTCAGTCTAGTATACAACACAAGCCTAATTTGACTGAAACTTGAAGGTGAGGTAAGGACTTTCCCCAAATCCTCAATTCCAAGTCAGTTTCGTAGATGTGGCCACTAAAGTTTTCGTACGGCAAATGTGTTTTTTGTGAATTTCATTTGGAGTCTTTTTAAAAAAGAAAGTGGTTTTGCTGAATGAGGATGTAAGTAGGCTTACAAGCACAAATATTTAAAAAAAAATGCATTTAATATAATATCTCTTAAGCTATATCTCAGAAATGGGGCTCAGCCTCAATAAATTCTCTTGGATTTGATCTCTGGCGGATCATAAATGAAAAACCTTTAAATTCTTGGGGTGGGAATGCTTAGAAAGTTCCACAAAAAATTTGTTAGATCTATTTACCTATTTTAAGCAGATATGTACCTTAATAATAATAAGACTCAGTTCGTAAGGATTTTTAGAAACTTCTTGTGCGTGCCGTCAAAAATCATTAAAATGTTACTTCGTAAACGAAATATCTAACATAACGACAAGAAACCATTTATTCAGAAATCGTTCAAATTTTTTTTATTTTTCATAATTTTAAATTATGTATCGTGATTTTAAAATCCAGGATATTAAAATTTAACAATCGAGTTTTCATCATCAGGCTTTTAACGTGTAAACAGGTTAATCTATCAGTGAAGAAAAACATTTTCTATGTGTTTCAAATATTTTCTTAGTTTTGGGGAATAATAAATATAAAATGATTGAAAAAATAAAACAATCAGCATTGGCAGCACTATGCAGCGCTGTTTTTATGTAATTTTCATCATTGATCGGCGCCCATTACAATTTTAATTTTTTTTTATTTTTTTTTCATTTTCAAATAAATTATTAAAAAAAAAAACAAAATAAAAAAATCATTAAAAATTTTTAATTTTTTTTTTTTAAATAATATGAATTATTGAAATATAAATTAAATATTATTTAACAAAAATATAAACTAGAAATTAATGAATCGACAATAAAAATTTTAAATATTTTATAAAATGTTATGTTTTTAATTTTAATGCAAAAATAATAAAAAAAAAAAAAAATCGAAATCGAATCGAAATACCTAGGTATAAAAATTTAGTACAAAAAATTTTTATTTGAAAGCGACAAAGTTTTAATTAAAAAAAAAAAAAAAAAAAAAAGAAAAAGTTTGTAATAAAATTCATGTAAGAAAAAAAAAAAATAAAAGTTTCACAAGGAAATGACTGCGACGATGATCGGTTTAAAAAGTTCAAAAAATTTACCTAACTACTAAAAATGAAAAAAATATACACTTACTTATTTTTTTTTTTTGCAATTTTTTTTTTGGATTTTCCTTATGATGAGTTTATTTTTATTTCCGATATTATTTCCTTT
>OZ023274.1:59713169-59766808 GCA_964007475.1 Hybos culiciformis | reverse complement strand
CACGCAAATTCCTTTCAAGGGTAGGTATATTGGTAGGTAGATAGGTTACCTATCTACGACTGCTTCATTTCTATAGATATCTAACTAGATAAATCTAGAAAATCGGTTACCTACCTATTTTGTATTCAAACATTTTTTTTTTCTATAAATGATGGGGGCGGTGAGAGGGACAATAAGTAGGTATTATTTTACATTAAAAATAATATTAATTACCTACTTAATTCATTTTTAAATTAGATTTTTTAATTTTTTTTTAGTTGTTTAAAGGTTGATTCACACATATCAGTCACGTCAAAGCTCCGTCAATATCTTGACCTGTGTCTACACACTTCAGTCACGTCACCGTTCCGTCACCGTTCCGTCACCGTTTTTTTAGATACAAAATAAAAAATAGAAGCTTTGTTTTGTTTGTTTTGCTTTCAATTTCAAAAATGCCGTCAGTCAAAAAAAAAAATATCGTCGGAAAGTAATTTAATTTTGACGCCTCGTTGACGGCGTGACGGCGCTGGATGAGTGTAGACAGTTCATTTAAATTAAAAGGAACGTTATTTTTTTTGACTGAAATGACGTGCCGGTGACGTGACGGTGACTTGACGTGACTGATATGTGTGAATTTCAATTCAAAAAATTCAATTCAAAAATTTATTATCAAGTTCCTTTTCTTATTTTTTTAAAAATTTTGTTATAATCGAATGTGTACAATATAAAATATTTCCTTACAATCCAAAGTATTCTCTGTACTAGCAGCCCTAAGGCTGGAACAGTACATGATATATACACGATATAGAAATAATAAGATATGCTCAATAGATTTACAAAATTGATTTCTTCTGCGCATGTCGTCATAGTGTGACAAAATTTTTTATAAATTGAATTTCTATATGGGATTTTACATATTGAGTGTATATTTAATGCTTTTTTGAATTATAAAGCATGTCTTTTTGAGGCCACAATTATTATTAATTCGAATTTGTCTGTTTATTTATATATTTCTTTACTATTTTCGACACTCTCGTAGACCCAACAAAAATCCGGAAAATCGGGAAAAATCATTTGAAAATTTGGTGCAAATTTTATTAGTGATAAATCCGTTTCAGGAAAATAGCAAACTTTTCCGATTTTTCCGAAAAAAAAATTCATGTAAAACGCTTTTCCGGAGTTTTTCCGACCAAAGAAGCGATTGAGCGTTTTGCAACCTGAGACTAACTTGTAGAGCGAAATTAGTTGCATAAAGTTGTTTTTAAGGAAAACTCGATGGAAAACCCGGAAAAGCGAGAAAATCATCGTAAAACTTTTCATCAATATGATTAATGATAAATCTTCAACAATCATGAAAACTTGCATGAAAAATCGAGGAAGATTTGTAATAACAATTTAGTTAAAGTGAAAAAGGCAGAAAATAAAAAATAAGTAAAAAACGAGTTTTCAAACAACCTCTGTGTGTGAAGAAAAAGTTATTTTCTACTTTTTCATGCGGCTTGGCCTCAGTTTTGTTTGAAAACTCGTTTTTTACTTATTTTTTATTCAGTTTATTTATTATTGTTTTAAATAATAAATTTAAAGATTTATTTAATTAACTTTTTTTTTCATTTAACAATTTTATTTAATTTTCTTTTTTTACTAACTAATGTATCAATCATTTTTCTATTTAAAATTCTAATTCTAAAAAACATTTTACATCTAAAATATAATGTTTTAACTTTAATACTACATTTAATATTTTTTTTAATTGTCTATTAAATTTTTAATATAATTTCGTCCACATTTTAAATCCTTCTCATTATATTGTAAGAAAATTTCTTCTAATTTATAGACTTCCTTTAAAAAGTCTCCATTTGGTTTATATAAGCCTCCTTCCGATAGCTGATTGGCTCAAGAATATCATTTTCTGCCTTTAATTTTTAATTTTTCATTTTCAATTTTCTGATTTTCAAGTTCCTCTTTTAATATTTTGTTTCCCTCCATCACACTACTTTTTTCTGGGACAGTTCCGTCTCTAAAAAAAACTACCTTTTAAATTCTTTGAAATTTAATTTAAATATGTTTACAAATTACATTGAAATGTTTAAGAACTCCAAGACAAATGAATCTTTTACAGGTTCAACAGAATTTGTAATGACATCGTTGGATTTTCTGAAAGCAATACTCATGAAGATAATTATTTAAGCACTTACAATAATTTTGAAACCATCAATTTATTTTCTCTGCGATCTATTCTTTTCTTACGGTTTGAAATTTGACTTTGAATTATATTTCCGTTATACAAATTTTCTGTTGGAATTGTTCCTCCTTTTAATTTTTTTGGAGCGTTTGTAATATTTAGCAACTCATTTTTTAAATTTCTTTCGAAATCAATCGCTTTAAAATGTTTACTACAAATTCTTGAGTTTTTGGTTTCAAATTTATCTCCTCGTGAACACTTGTGGACTCATTGCTTACATAACCCAGCATTTTTTGGGAATGAATAAAAACTTATCAAATTTTCTTTATTGCAACAATTTTAAGTTTTTTATTATTATTGCTTTTGTGTGCAGTAAACGAAACCATTTTATTTATTTAATTTTAACTTTATTTAATATATTTTTAGTATATTATTTAAATGAATAATATACAAAATTTATTTAATATATTTATTATTTATTTAATATATTTTTTAAATGAAGCTTTTTTCATAGAAAAAACGGAAAAATAATTTATTTTTTGTCACATGATGACGCTAAAAGACCGAAAGAGATAGGAATAGACATGCGCGTGAGCATATCTTATTATTTCTATATCGTGTGATATATATATATATATACAATTATCACAAAACATTATATATTAAAATAAATTATTACATCTATTATATAACCTTTAATTTCTTTAGATTATACTCTCTCTTTAACCTCATTTACAAAATTCTTGATTTAACTTACTAAATTAGATATATATATATACATTAAATAATTATCTCCTTTCGAACCTAAATAGTCTCCTCCCTAAAAATGTGAAAAAGACCAACTTAACACTAAAAATCGTATCACAATGTTTACATGTTCAATATCACATTTAATGAATCAATTGAATTTGCATTAATTTCTTTTTTTACCCTAGCTACAAATAATAAATAACCACGGTTAGCACTATTCCAACCAATCCGGTTGGAGAGAGCATTAAAAATTCTAACAGCACTAGGAAACAAACTCCTGAGATGCAATGAACACGCTGAGTGTGGTACAATTAAATTGTTACGAATTCTTGTAAAGTATGCATGATTATCAATGCCTTTATTAATATTAATATTAGATCTAGAAATTCCATTAACTATTCTATAAATGAATTTAGCTTTCTCTAGTATAATAAAATAAGTTTATCCGGATTAGATTTATTTGTTATTTCATAAAGAGTAAGTATTCGTCGGTGTAAACCAATCATATTTATATAAAATTTTTAGGCTTCTGTTCATTGTTGTTCTTACTCTTTTTTTTAGATAATCGGCACAAGACGACCAACATATCAGATTGCATCTAATATGTGAATTCACGTTCGCATGGAAAAGAATATTAGCTATTTTGTTACCAAATTTAATACCACTTTTCTTGACCGCACCAACAAAAGCATTTATTTTGTTACAAATTAGATTCACATGAAGATCCCATTTAAGTGAATCATCCAAGAAGGTACCCAGGTACTTTATACTGCACAAACGTGTTTACCATCCTGAATATTATCTTCAACCATCTTAATAACTTCTGCTGTCGCAGTATCAGTGCTACAATTCGCTTGAAATCCAAATTGATCCCTATCAAAATTTCCGTTACCTAATATAAATTCATTTATTCGTTTGTTGATTACCTTTTCATAAATCTTGGCTATTGTATTTATCAAAGATATAGGTCTATAGTTATTGGGGTCCTTTTTCGATCCACTTTTTAATATTGGAACAATAATACTTTTTTTTAGACAAGGGGGAAAAACACCATGAGCCAGACAATCATTTATGCACATAACTAATATAGGATTAATATATGTTCACACAACACTGATGTCTTCAGATGTCAAACCGTCTGAGCCCGGTGCAGAATTTTTTTAAAGGTTCCTAATAATCGACCCTACTTCATTCTGGTTAGTTGGTTTCAAGAATAGGGTATTGCTTATGGGAGCATTTTTCGTCATAGATTGTGTTAGAAGTTTTTTACTTAAATTGACACCCACTTCATTGAAGTGTATGTTCATAGAGTTGGAGATCTCAAGAGGATTTGAAATGGGTTTATTATTGATTTTTATTAAGTTTATTTCATTATCAGATAGTGTTTTTGAGTTTCTTATTTCATTATTAATAATGTTCCAGATTTTTCTCGAATTATTTTCAGCTTTATTAATTTTAGTTTCAAATTCTATTTGTTTAGCTTCTTTAATAAGCCGCGTTACTTTATTTCTATGACTTTTAAATTGTCTAAAGATTAGTAGTTCATTAGGGAATTTCTTGTGACGTTTATATAAATCATCTCTTAGTTTCATAGTTTCTATAATTTTAAAATTAAACCATGTTTCATTTTTTGTACGAATAGTAAAAATTTTTGTATTAGTGCGTTTTGCTACGGTCAATAGGTCAATTAAGCTTTCAATTGTATTGATATTATTATTTACCACTGGTTTTGGGAATGTAATTGTTAACTGAATTATTTTGTGATCGAAAAGAGGATTATCCCATTTTAATTCTTTGTTACTTGAAGTTAAAATATGATCAATAAGTGAAAGACTGTTACTAGTCACTCTAGTTGCAGAATCCCTACTAATAGTATTGAGAATATCCACTCCATCGCAACTCAACATGTCAGTATAAGCCTATACAACGGGGTTACTGTCTAATAAGTTGATGTTAGTATCTCCCGCAAAGACAACATTACTGTACTTATTAAATATTTCGACAAGATGATCAATAAACATTTCTTTGTCTTCCGAAGGACTGCAATAACAAGTAAGTATGTTAAATCTAAGATCGGTGAAAACAACCTCAATGATAGTGGTATTAAATTTGGCTTTTTTTTCGATCAAATTAAAACATATTCCATTACGAACAAAAATAGCGGTACCTCCACCCCCACCGTGATCTCTACAGTTATACAGAGCGCTAAATCCATTTAAATTATAGTAAGGTGCCTCAACCGAATTAATCCAAACTTCGCTTACGGTTATTATATCAATACTCATCTTACATTGTAAAATAGCTTCCATCTCAGACAGTTTGTTCCTAATGCTACGTGCATTAATTCCTAAAATGTTTATTTCTTTTAACTTAGCCATGACTAAAATGAAAATTTTAAGAAAAATAGTACTAAAATAAAAATAAAAAATATTCAATTAAAAATATAGACAAAATAAAGTTTAATAAGTAAGCTATTCTACTTCTAAGTATACCAAGTTTATTCAAATAGAATGGCCAATTTACACTGTTAGCCCTGTGACCACAATCAGCCCCATTATTATTTAGGCAGTTGATGCAATTGATATCAATAGAGTTGCAGTTGAAAGTAGCATCATCACCAGCACAGTTGGCACATTTTTCTTTATTATTGCAGTTGATAGCCATATGGTGAAATTGTTGGCATTTTATGCACCGAAGAATGAATATCGATTCTTTACAATACATGGATTGCCAATTTATGTTGATGTATTTGTTTTTTATTTTGTGGAATGTATCTTTGCCACATTCCAAAATATAATTGAAAATTCCATTTGTTTCTTTGACAGAGATGATTTTAAAATGATCATCATTTTCCGATACACATTGATTTTGGGCTACCAAGGATGACTTCAGTTCAACATCATTTTCAAATTTGGTTGTAACTCCCTTTAATAAAACTCTGGGTAATTTGAGTTGAGATTTTTTAATGCTATAATCTGAACCTAATTTGCTTTTTGCTTCAGAAATCAAAGTATCTGTAGCATTTTCTGAGTGGGTTTTAATGACTATATCTCCTTTATTAATTTTTTTTATTCCCTGAATAGATATTTTTAACTTAGATGGATTGATATTTTGTTTGATCACATTAGCTGTAGTGTCAGAGTTTTGATTTTCCTTTATCGGATGAACAATTACGCAAGGCAAGTTGTTAGAGAAATCTTTTTTTACTATATCAGCGTAAGTAATATTTTTCTCCACGTTAGAAGGATTTGATTTTATGGTTGGATTATGAATTTGCTCAATAATTACATCCATGTTTCCTCTCAATTCTTCATACTTATTATTTAATGAGCTTACCTCTTTGTAAATATCTTCGATTTTTGAAAGTAATAATTCTAATGTTCTTTCATAAGACGTTGTCATTGCTGTTGACCTTTGATTGTTGTCAGCCGAAAAAGAGCTATTTGTTGGCATCGGTATTCTATTTATTATACTAGGTGGACTATTAAGAAAATTTGATGTATCCATTGTAGGTGGGACACTTATTCTTCTTGGATTCCGCTTCATGATGCAATTTTTGCAGCTAAAGGTGGAATTAACTTTTTTCTTCAGGATCTCACTTAGTGCAGGTTGTTGTAAATCAGTGCAAACCGTGCTCGCATGAAACCAAAGTCCGCAAGTCAGACATTGGACAGCAAATGCGTTCTTTGGGATTATTTTAGAGCATTTACCACAGCTACTGCTGATTTTTTTTGCTGAAGGCATTTTTTAATTTTTTTTTTGTTTCCAATTTTATTTTTTTCTTTTTCAGGTTAGGTGTTAGGTTATTGAAAATAAAATTTTGGAAGGAAAAAAAAAAAAAATTCTTTTTCTCCTCTAAATTCAGCCTTAATTTATTTTTCCAAATTATATTTGGTAAGATGGATCCGTAAAAAAACACTCCAATTAGAATTTAATTAGTTTAAATAATTTAAAAAAAAATTATTTATCAAAGAGCCAAAAATTTTCCAACTATAACAAACCCTTAATTGTTCAAAGTTGAGTGCTGATATAATGAAAAAAAGTTTAGGTCTCACTTTTCAAAATAATGTCAATAATTTTGTTCAAAAAACTTTAACATAAAAATAGACTTAAACTGTGTTTAATGTAAAAGACAAGTCGAAAGACAATAATATTTTCTTAGCCTCTTTGTTTAGCGCATTTTTAATATTTTCTAATGATTTTTAAGTTTTTAGACGTGATCGATATTCGAATGACTGCTATAGTTATGTACATTGCTTTAAAAAAAATTTATTTTTTGTGAGAATTATAGTTTAAATTTAAAGCATAGAGTTTTACGATTGTTCAATATTAAAATCTCTCCGAATGAGAAACAATGATATTAGTTTATTAATGATTTTAAGAATTTTGTCTTATCCATTGAATTGTCAAAATTTCCAGGCTTTCGATGTTACACTTCTAACATTAATCACTTATTGTCTTTTGATGTGCGAAGACGTTATTATATTTGGAGTAAATCCATTTTGTGTCCAGTGTTCGAAAATTGAGATTTCTAAATGCAGAATTTAAAAAAACAAGAAAAGAATTCTTAAAAAAAATAGCTTAACAAACATAAACAAAAAGTGTTTTTGGTATGTACCTATACCAATTTCAGTTTTTTTTTGTGATAATAGCAGGATTATTTAGAATTACGCACCACCCTAATTTGGCAATTTGAACTCTGTGTAGTCAAGACATTTTTCTAGACTTTCTATAATTTTCATGGTTACCATTTGTAATTGTGATTGAAAATTTACGCACATTTAAAGAAAAAATCGAAAATGAACTAGAGCTTCTTTAAAATAAATTCAATAAATAAAAATGCTTTGTTTGTTGGTATTTAAAATTTAATTTTAATTTTTTCCATACGGCATCTTTGACAAACATTTGTATTTGTAAATGTTTGGACTTAAAGTCTGAGTGTAGACATTCGGTACTCGGTAGGCACACTATTAAAGTTGAAAAGAATGTATCAAACATTTTTTTGAAATACCTACATACATTAGAAACTCTTGGAACTTTACTTTTTGAAATTTATATTTTACTAGTCGAAACCCGTGAGTTATTCACGGAAGTTAAATAAATTTTAAATTATTGAAAATTTTTATTTTTATTCTATTTTCCAACAAATTTACTGTAGTTTGCAATGCATTTTTCGAATTTACCATAATTGATTTTTTTTGATTACATATATACATAGAAACATGGTCGATTGCCTATTAATGTTATGATGATGATTTATTTATTATAAAATAATGTTTCATTTGCTTCTAATATTTTATTTTTTTAATTTTCAAAAAATCAGAAAAATGATAAATGTACTTAAATACTTACTTACCTTAATTTCAACCACTTTCCCAGCAGCTCCTTGCTCTTCTCGTGACTTCTGCTATTTCTGCTATGGTTCCTTCCTCTCTTCCTTGGGAGTTCCAGAAAACTGCGCTCCTTTTAGACGCCAATAAGTCTTTTCCACGCGTGAGCCCAAGCTGCGGAGGCATATAGCATCTTTGACAGCGTAACTCCAGCGAGCACTCTCCTCTTGATGTGTGTTGGAACGCCAACGTTCGGCATCAATTTGGAGAGACTGCTGCATGCCTTTGCATCATTTTCAGTGAGCTTGTCCATATGTGGTTTAAAACTTTGCCTCCTGTCCAATTCTAGTCCCAGGTAAGTCAGCGATTGTTTCAACGGGAAGAACACTCTATTGTTTAGCAAGGATGCTTGAACTTTCTCCTGTCTGTTACCAGGACCGCTTACGAATTTTGGGTTGCCTACTCAAGCCTTTTTGTCCCTAGCCACCTTTTAACTCACCTCAGACAGTCATTAATCCGGATTTCCAGCACTCCTATTTCGTCAGTCGAACAGACAATAATAATATCGTCTGCAAAGCCAACTAGCCGGAGTTAGTCGGTAACAGCATGTTCAGAAATCCGTCATACAGGATATTATTCCATGGGAAAGGTCTAAGCTTAGAGCTTTGTGGGACACCGCATGTTATCTCCAGTTCCATTTTAAAACCCTTTGCTTCGAAGAAGACGTGTCTCTTCCAGATAGTCGTCAATGATGTCAATAAGGGAGTTCGGTATTCCTCTATCCCTGATTGCCTGAACTGTATCCTTCCATTGAGTTGAGTTGAAAGCATCCTTGACATCTATTGAATGGCTATGTCCATCGTCCACCAGAAAGCAGGTGATCTGTTTACCCTACCTGGGAGACGTCTTGGCATAGCAGCATCGCAGATCCTTTAACGATCCTCTTTGTCCTATGCGCTATCGAAACTAGTTGAGTGCTTTCCTGGACACATTTCAGGTCGTGGATGGCTTTTGTCTCCTGGATACTCTTCACTAGTTTCTCTAGGTTAAACTTTTTGGTGTTTCATCCCAGTAATTTCCTACCAGACCTATCGTTATCTTTTATTAAAGTCACGTACGCCGATTCGATTTGGATATATGCGTGATCACTCAAAGAGGACTCGTCCAAGACTCTCCAGTCTGTAACGTTGCCATAAAAAAAACCGATAATTGAGTTACTATTATCTCTTCTGAACGTCGGTTCATCACCTCTGTTCAGAAGCAGTAGATCGTTTGCTGCAGCGAGCTCGTTTACTAATTTTCCACTCCTGTCCAGCCTAGTTTCTTTCCAGGCCGGTGATTTAGCGTTGAAGTCGCCCAACACTATGCATTCTTTTGATACTAACCTGATGCTCCCTTGAGAGCGCTCAGATCATCACCAAACGACTGTCGCAAACTAGGTATCTACCCACACAAAGCCATGTGCTGAGCTACCATGCTCCGTGATTACGAGATCAGAGTTGCAAACAGCGATTCCCGCTCGTTTGGTCTGGTACTCAACCAGGAGACCGCATCCGGCTTCCTGCATTGTTCACTGAGGGCAACTATATCGACCATTCGATCCTTTACAAACTCAATCAACACATCCAAGGCCGCTTTGGATCAGCCGATGTTAATTTGATTGATATTCACCATCTTCGACTGTTAGTCTTTGCATACTCAGCCTTGAAGGTCGAGCATTTCCCACTATAAGTACGGTGGTCCGCCTTCATTGTTCTGTCCGCACATGCTAGGCATCTAGGGGCGTTATTGCAGTACTTTGCTTTGTGGCCTGGTAAGCCGCATTTCCAATTTTTTTCATTTCTAAATAAATTTAACTATAGATATTAGGGTACAAGTTGTTCTTCATCTTCATACCGAAAACCAACACAATCATGATAGTCCTTTGTTTAATTGTCATCCATTTCAATGATTCGATTGAAGGATCCTTTTGAAAAATGTTTCTGCTGCGTCCCATTTGTCTTTACTTTCCACCATTTCCTCTACTATATTTCCTGGCGCTATTGCTTTTTGGAACTTTTCTTCCAGCCTATGCCTCTCGTTCTCCCATTCTTTGCACACGAAGAAAGTGTGAAGAGCGTCATCTTCTTCTTCGCAGCAATCGCTATCTTGCCGTTTTTTAAATCTATGTAGGTATGTAGCACCTATTCCCTAAAAGTGCCTGCGTTGTGTAAAAATTAAGGTTACCATGTTCCCTGTTTACCCACTTTCCTATATTGGGGATGAGTCCATCGTCCGTTTGTTGCTTCGTCCCAGCGTTCCTGCCATTTAGCTAGATTTTCACATCTACCTTGGACTTTGATTTGCTGCACTCTCTCTTCCCCTCTGTATCTCCCAGAAAATTTTGCATCTTTCTGCAGCCATCAACTCTATCGGCGGAGTACCGGCTATTACAAGAATAGCTCTTTTCGGAAACTGTTCTATATGCAGACGCTATTCTTAGCGCTACACATCTATTCACCGAGGCTGCATGACTTGTGTAGGATTTGTGTAGTTTTTCATCGCCTGTGCCCAAACTGGGGCAGCGTACAACATTTTGGATAAGATAACCCCTGCTAAAAGTTTCCTTTTTCCAACATTCGGCATTAGCCTCGACAGGCTGGTGCAAGCATTTGCGCCATTTGCTGACAGTTTGCTCATCTGAGGCTTGAAGCTAAGTCTTCTCTCCAATTCTACTCCTAAGTACGTTAATTGGCTCTTCCATGGTATTATTTCGCCATCAATTTCAATGGACGGTTTGTTGAAGTTTCTCCTATCGGTTACTAACACCGCTTCTGTTTTTTGTATTGCCATTTCGAGAGCTTTCACATCCAACAACCTTTTAACTCGCCTGAGGCTATCGTTTGTTCGCAACCGGAGTATCTCTAGGTCCATTGCCGAGACTACTATAATGACATCGTCGGCAAAACCTACTAGGTAGGAGCCATCGGATAGTGTAATTTTTAACAAATCATCGTAGACTATATTCCAGAGAAAGGGTCCCAGTTTGGATCCTTGTGGTACTCCGCACGTTGTATTGTGTTCCACTTTGAAGTTTTTCCTTCGAAGGACACGTTTCGGTCTCTCAAATAGTTCTCTAATAGATCCACTAGGTAGTCTGGGACTGCTTTCGATCTAAGGGCTAGAATTTTTTAGCCTTAATTTTTTTCTTATTTGTGAAATGAAATATATTTTTTTAGCTATTTTTTTACAAATATTATCGGATTGTGTTTTGAACTTTAATATTTATCAATAAATATTCCTGGATATTTCATTTCATCAGCAATTTCGATATTATTATTATCTATTTTAATGTTGATTTAATTCGTACCATTGATTACCACATACTTAGTTTTTTCTGTGTTCAACTTTAGCTTATTTATGCATTTGAAACCAGAAACTAATTCTGAATTAATATTCTGCATACACTCATCTGTATGTTCTCCCATATAATATGCCAATGAGGTATCCGCAAACAAAATTAGTTTTGCAATGGTAGATTCACGTCATTGATATACAAGACAAATAACAGAACACCAAGCACAGACCACGAGGAACACCCAACAGTACATCCATTGCTTCTGAAACCAATCCATTTATTTAAGTTTTTTGATTTCTATAATTTAAATAATTATAAAACCATTTAAGTTCCCTGTTTTGAACACCACACGTTTCCAATTTTTTTTAACAAAATTTCCCTATCAAAGGTCTCAAGAGCTCGCTTGAAATAAAGAAGCATCGCAATGGATTGTTGTGGTTTGTTGTGTCTTATTTATGTGACTTTGGTTAAATCCTATTATTATTTATCTAACTGATTCATATTAAAATATTTGAATATATTTTTATAATTAATGATAAGATAATATGCATTACAAAAATGGTACTGAAATAAAGTCGGCTTGCATTAAGCTTAAACAACAACATAAACAATAATAACTTTTTTATTGGGTACGGCCAAAACATGTATAAGTAATCTCGTTCACTTTTACCTTGTCTATCATTTCTATTATTTCGGAACTAGAGGCTCTCAACCAGCCAAGGGTCTAAATTATTTTCATATAAAATTTTTGTTGGTGGGTTGATAGATGTCAATTAGAGGAACTTAAAAATATTTGTTACAACTCAAGGATTCGGACTAAAGTACGGATTTCGATGAAATTTGACTAAATTACATTAGTATAATGATATTGAAGGAGGATTATGAAATTTATGTTCAGCCCCTGATTATGATCAAGGTTCAACCCCTGATTGTGATAAAAGTATCTTAAATCGAAATACTGAAAATGGGCCCCATACTTCATTTATGAGATACTGTTCTATATTTTTATTTTTGCTTACTTAGTATATATACTTGTTTCTTATAAATTTTACGAAACGCTTACAAATTCCAAATTTCAACGTAAATTGACTTTTAAAACAAATTCATCTATCTCTTATTATCCCATAGATCCTTATACTTATATAGACAAGTTTCACATAGGATTTTAGTAAATTCACGGAGAGGTCTTCAAATGTTTTTTTCTTTCAATCCAATCGAAAGTAGCTTAAAAACTATGGGTACGATAAATTTTTTGTTTACCGAAATTCGGTCTCGATCCGGAGCTACAGCCACTTAAAGTACCAAAAACAGTAATTTTTTGCTCCCATTTCCCACCTTAATACAGATCAGATTTCACCGGTCTTGGTTTTAAATAAAAGGTGTCGAAAAATTTGAGGAGGTCTTTTCATGATTTTTCAATTGTACCAGATTCTGATCCGTAATCCGCATTTCAAAATTCACCCAAGCCGAAAAAAAAATAAGCAAAACCAATATATTTTTAGAATCTATATGTTATAAGTTCCTTTTTTATTTGTTATAAGTTGATGACACAAGTAAACTAGTGGTTTCTGGATTCAGCGCGAAATTCCTGCGGGCAATTTTTATTTATTATGGAATAACAATTTTCCTCGGTCTAGCGGAAAATTTTCACGGTTTCCCAGAAAATTATGAGCATTAGAAGAATATAAATGATAGAAAGAATTAGCATGAAAATAGAGCGATATCCCACCCACACCGTTTTTTAAGATTTTTTCATTTTTCGTTCTGAGCGAGCGATTTTTCGTTTTGCCAGAAAACCGAAGGCGTTTGAAATAAACAAAAGCTGGGAAAAATCAGCGCGAAATTCTTCTAAAGTTCGTGCTTACTTTTGTCCAGTAAGGTAGTCAAAGCCATTTTTCTCGGTTTCCCGGCATGTTTTTAATTTTTGAAGTAGCGCTGAATTTGATTTCGAAAGCGCGAAAAAATGGTATGAGTCATTTTACAGAAACGAATAGCTTACCTGTGTCATATGTTTTTACATAAATTTATTTTTAAAAAAATTTAAAAAAAGTAAGAAAGAATATAAGTGTTCTACTTATATAAAAAATATGCAATAAATAAGTAGTTAATATTATTCTAATCAGATTATAAAAACACAAAGAAAATTCAGGACGTTAAACAGACTAAAAATTTAGTTTTCAAATAGGAACAAATACAGGAAAAAAAAATTTATTATTATTATTCTTATTTATTATAATATGATGAATATTAATTAATTCATTCATTGCCACATAATTATTAATAACTGCAAGTCTTATAATATTACCTATGAAATCAAATGACACTTATGTAGGTATATGGATTATGGATAAATAATTAGTTTAAATTGCAATAAATTGTAAAACAAATAATTATTATTTTTATTATTAAAATAAAAAGTACCTAAGTAAAAAACAAAAACTAAAATAAAAACAAAATTCTATAAATACCATCATAAGTTCGATATTCCAGTAAAAAAGCTTTTAAAAAATAAAATAAAGTAATTTTTCCATTTTTCTTTTATTATTTTTGTTTTTTTTTTTTTTGTACGCCTTTCAAATCGATTTAAAATGTTCCGCTGCGAGATTTTTCAACTAATGCCACACTTTATTGAATATCAAGAGAAGCGCGCGTATTATCATCGAGGGACTTGTTAATTTTATTTTGCTAGCACATTAGCATTTTGACTAATAATTTTCACATTCTTCGACCCTTTTGATATTTTGATTTAAATTTTACAGTTTGGTTAAACTCGACGTGACGCACGCGACGGGCGAAGGGTTGCCAAATGTGTAAAGTAAAAAAAGAGTACATTTTTAAAAAAAAGGGAACATTCGGGTGAACAAAAAAGAGACCAAGAAATATAATTTAGTATTTATTCAGTTTTTTTTTATACATTAATATAAATACTTCAGTGATGCACATAAAATATAAAGTAATTCATTTTCACCTGTACAAAGCTTAATTTAAAAAGTTTCAAACTTTAATTATTTATTGAAAAATTTCATAGAAATTATACATTGTATTATTAGTACATACATTTATCAAAATTAAATTTATTGAACAAAAATTATTTCAATAAAATTTCTCTGAGATAGTAACGTTATAACTGATAAACCAATTCATTTTAACTTGTTTACTTGTACAAAGCTAAATTTCAAAAATTTTGAACTTTAATTATTTATTGCGAAATTTCATAGAAATTATATATTAATTTATAAATCCTATAGACATATTAAAAAAAATCAATTTACTAAACAAAAATTGTCATTTTTTATTAGGCAGTAAAAATCTTTACACGAGATATTTTTCAAGTTATATACTACTGCCATTATTCCTCTTACAGTTTCAGGAGTAAGTCTATTTCTCTCTTTGGTCCACTAAGCTTCTATCATAGAAAATACTCGCTCAACGTTTGCGTTTTGCCTAGGAATCGAAAAAAAAATTGAGCCATTTTTATAAATACAGAACTAGAACATTGTTTGAAGAATTGAAGCGATTTTAAGCTAGATTGTAGCTTTTTCAAAGTTTGTCATTAGTTTCTAATAAAAAAAACTTCAAATCTGACAATTTGTCGAAAACAAATAAAATATCTTGAAAACAATTTTAGTCTAAAAAAGAGACTTAAAGAGACCATTTGAAAAACAAAAAAGAGTGAAGCTAAAAAAAAGACCATATACTCTTTTAAAGAGACCATTTGGCAACCCTATGTATGAACGCGTACAGTCTCAACGTTAACGACGTTAATGAGCTAACGTGAAATTATATGGTCATTAACGTTTGCGTCGCGTCCGTTGCGTCCAGTTTGCCCAGGCGGTTAATCGGCTTGTTAATCGGTTACTTTTATTTTGTGTATACACGATAAAGCAGTTCTATTTATTTTAAGTTCTTATAAGATATACATTTATGCATACTTGACCATTAAAAACAAACAAATCTAGTTCGTACCAAAATAAATTAAATTAAGCTAACTTTTGTTCTATGCAGCTTACATTATTTTTATAAAATCAAATTTATAAATATGAAGGTCAAGTTTTTTATATAATACCATAAAGGAAGTATAATATAGAGTAACTTTGTCAAACAACTTTTTAAAATATCGTTTTTATTTTTTTTCCTATTTTTTCAAACCCCCAAAACATATGTATACAAAAAAGCTTTTCTATTCTCTCTAATACTCATTAATTTTTTCAATTTTGAGGATGTTTAGTTTTAAAATTACACAACTTATAAAAATTCGAATGTAGTTGTGCGAAAAATCACAACTATAAAACTATAATGAATAAATGAAAAAATATGTGTCTAAATATGTATTGTTGTGATGTGCTAATATCAGTTTATTGCATCTATGATTTTTTTTTTCAAAAACTAGCATCTTCGTCTTCATTGAAATTTATAAAATTCTTATAAGTTATTTCAAATCAATAAATATATCTATTATAATTTAATTTTTACATTAATAAAGAGATAATATCTCATAATATTTTATCTCCTTTGGATAAAATATTGTTAAACGATAGTGGAAGACATTGTTTTATTTTTATCGTGAATTTACGTTTAATTAGTTCATTCTTTAAAATAAATGTGTTTTGCATTTAATGGTACTTAATGTATATATTAAAATATTTTGCATGAACTTTGTTTTAACTATTTAAATTTTGAAATATAAGGACATTAAGAAAATTATATCGGAATATTTTATTATTGTTGGAAATTTATCAATTTGGATACGGAATTAAAATAAGTATAAATAATTTGAATAAAATAAAGTAAATATTTATTTATTTATTTTATTTATTAATAAGTAGGTAAACGCACTTTTTTGAATGCGCGACCTTCACTTAAATATTTTACTAATTCATGAAGTTAGAGCTCCATAAAAAGTAGTCGGCTAAACAAGTTATCTTCTATCGAACCCAATCATAAACAAAAATAAAAAAAAAACTAATGATGTCCTTGAATTGAAATCAGAACAATTATTATATCACAAAAATTATGACAATGATTTTGAAATATTTTATTTGATCTGTTTGAAATTACCAGATTTCATATAAAAATTTTTGATAACTATTTTGCTCAACATTTTTATAAAAAAAAGAATTTCAACAAACTGTATGCAATGTTGTTTGGACGCAATAAAATTATCAAAAAAAATATGATTTCTGGTTCACCGAAACAGACGAATGTTTTGAACATAGATTTAAATTTTTGGATTTGTTATTAACACTTTTAATAATAAAAGGCTCAAAATTTTTAAAAGGGATATTATTACAAAATTAAAGTATACTTTCAAACCAAAATAAAAAACAAAAAAATCATTATTCCAATGATATAAAATAATGTGAACATCGTCGGTCTCATGCAAAAATCACTGAACTGCAAAAACATAGTTTTGAGAAAATTGGATTTAAATCTCTTTTTTTTAGTAAGTTTTGATACTTTCGGGAAAATAGAAATAGTCATTGCGTATATATAATTTATGACAGCTTTCAACTTCTAACTTTGAACATATTAAAATTTTAGTTTTTTATGATTTTTCTACAATATTAGGTCAAAACGGCCAAAACTACAGTTTCGTGATTTATGCACGAGACCGACGATATGTAAATAAACATGAAATAAAAAGAATTTATTAATGCTTTCAAATATAAATTTTTTATTTACATTCTAATTAACACAAATTTTTTTTTCTATAGAGAACAAATACTATATAGTAAACATTAAAATACAATTATAATAAAAGAAATATTTTGTTTATTTTTAAAAGCTTTACAAAAAAAATATTTTAAAAGCTATAAAGCTCTCTCGTTATAGCGATATATTCTAAACAAAAATAAAAGCTTGGGGGTCTGATCTAATTTTGTTTAACTTTTTTTATTCGAATTTTTTGTATGGGACTAGTTCCTCTATTTATACTTCCTTTATGATAATACGCTATCGTGTTAAAAAGGCGAAAATAATTATTAATAACTAGTATATTTCTTCTTTTTTATTCGTTTATGCCATATTTCAACACACAGATTGCTCTCACTCAGCAATTATTAACATTTTTACACAAATAAAGAAAACATTTTTTTCTTAGTGATTTATTAAAAAAATTTGGGGATACCCAAATCTCATTTCAGTTTCCCACTATGAAGAAAAAAAATCAACACGGAAAAGGTCATCATCGCGTAAAAATTCAAAATAAAATCTATTTTCATTTTTCCGTAAAAAAAAAAAAATTCTCATACAATAATTTTCATTGAAATTCAAGTATTATGTAAAATAAAAAACAAATTTTATTTCCCAAATTTTTTTTTTTAATCAAGAAAAATTAAAATAAAATTTAGTTAAAATCGAAAGATTTAGTAAAAGATTTAAATATAGATATATAACTAATAGGTAAATATTCAAGGAAAAAGGATTAAGTAATCAAAATTTAAGTAAGTAGGTAATGAATATTATTTTCAATGTGCGAAGAAAGTTCATCGAGAGCTTATAAGTAATTTGAAAATGAAAAAATAAGTAATTAAATTTGTTAATTTACTATGATATACTACTTTCTTATACTTCCTACAATCTGCTCTACCTACTTATATAATAATAATCAATTATTATTATTTAGATTTTTAGATTTAAGTAGATAGAGAAAAAAATATAATTAGGACAAAAACATGAATTGAATAATTTGTGAAAGTACGATAACCTCGTTTGGAATTTGGACGAAATAAATAAATGTCTTTATTTACATACCAACATATATATAATATGTATATAATTGTTGATGTACCTACATGAAAAAATATTGAAAAAATTTAATTTAATGGGTTCGAATAATTTTGACATTTTTATGATTAACTGATTTATTGTTGCCGAGACTTAAAAAATTGGTAATAGTTTAATTAGGCAAATTCTTTTCGATTCCTTGAACAAATTCTCTTAACATGAAGTTGAGGTGAGGTTATTAAATAATAATATTATTCAAAAAAAAAATATTCTATACAAAAGCAAATTTCAATTGATTAATTATATTAAATAAATAAATAAATATCTAAATAAATAAATATGCAAAAAATGAATCGTTCTCTTTCTAACAATACTTTTCAATTGTGTGATGATGAAATTTTTGGAATATAAATTAAACAAAATCTATCTAAGTACAATAGATATTTGTATACAAAAGAAAAAAAAAAAAGCAGTATTTTTTATGTGCCAAAATTATATTTTTATTATTTTTACTCTAGCGTAGTATGTATACTTAGTTTGCACTTGCTATATATACACAATATTAAAGAAGCCGTCATTGACACAATAAAAACGATAATTTAACATTTCTGCACTGCAGATTAGATTCTCTATCATTATCAATCAACTTTTAGTAAAATTAAAATAATTTAACAACTATATAGAGTAAAAAAGTACTTAAAGATTTGACTTTTTTAAAATATTTTTATCCACTGGCGGGGGCCCAGTGTTGTGATTATTAATCTATATATATATGATTTATTGATACACCACTTGTGTCGCTTCAAGAATAATTTAAATGTTTCCCTCGTAACTCTCATCATACTTATTACTCCCGTTTAAACATTATTTTCCAAATTCTACTTCTACAAGAATAAACGGTATCCTGTTTTAGTAGCTATCATAGAAAAGCATATAATTTAGGAGTATGGTTTAGGTTTCTGCAACGATCTCTTGTATTCAAATTTATTACTTATTGTCTACTTGAAGTTTGTTGATTTTTTACACTTGGTATACTTAATTATCATCATAATATTACCGTCAATATTTTTGCCTAAATATGAAGAAAAACTATTTTTTTTACGAAAACTATCAGAAAATGTACTTAAGTAGATAATATGTAACATACTTATTTGATGCAAGTGATGCGAGAGAAATTTGTATTTGCTTTTTTTGACAGAACTTCCTTATTAATTTTCTTTTAATTTTAAATAAGCACCAATTTTATTTGATATACCTACTTTTCTTTCAATTTTTTAAATAAAATTTAATTTGATATGCACACATATTCTTGTTTTTTTTTTTTCAGATAGTTATATCTTAACCGCTTCACACAAGAAATGAATTAAAGTTTTGTGAATTGCATAATTTAAGTAAGCACGAAATCATGTTAGAATAAAATTGCTAACGCAGTTGATGTATGTATATAATTATTTAAAATTATGTCTGATATCAGCAAAAATATTTTTAAAAACTCAACTGAAATGCCGGGTAAGAATTTTTTTTATTATCTTTATGTGGTTATAAAAATGAGGTACTGATTACTAAATTTTAATTATTTTAGGTAACCAAAATTGAAATTTATATCACATTGAAATAAACATAACATAGTCTCAATGATAAATAAAATAATCGTGGATTTTTTTTTTCATTAACCCCTTGGATGTTTTCGAAGATTAAAATGAAAAATTAAAATTTAAATAATTCGGCCCAGTCATCCTGGATCCAGTTCTACATTCTCGTATTTCAAAAAATTACTTAAGTCGAGATTGTATTAACCCTACAATTAAAGCAAAACTAAGACCAATTTTACACAGTGCGAGCTTTATATTTGTTTTGTTTCTCTCAACGTCACGACGTATTCAATTTTTTGAAAAATAAAACTCAAAAGAAAATATATTTATTTTGAGTATACATACAATTACTATGAAAATGGAGCCAATCTACTTTTTATTTTGGAACAAAAAATATTAATTTTCGTGTATTGTCAATCTGTTATAGAGTTATATTAGTCTGTGATTCTATTTATTTATGTTTTCATTATTAAATTAATACTCATTCCAATATCACAAACACGTAAATGCACAAGTAAAAAAATTTGTCACAAAAAAAAAAAATAAGAAATATATATCATAAAAAAAAAAAATGGGGGTACCCGATTAACAAAGGCTGCCTACATTATTTAATCAAATATGAACTACGACTTTAAGGCATGTTCTTGCATAAAAGGTTGTCTTCTTTCACGTAAGCTTTTCGTTTACTTTTTACATAATTCACATTTTATTTATTTTCTCTTTACCAATATCAAGACTTATTCAATTTACCAAAAAAAAAGATTTTATGTGCTTTCAAATTTTATGTTAAGTATTTTAGAAAAATGCATAATATCTGAGAAGTTTAAGATTTTGACACTACCTTATTTAAATGTAGGTTTAAATAAAGGTGCTTGCAAAAGGGCTGAGCTGGACAACTTAAAATTTACTCATTTGTAGTGTTGTTACAATGTTTTTTAACAAGTCTTTCAACCTGGTTGAAAAACATCAAATAAGTTGCTATTTTATATGAGTACATATAAGGTTGAACGCCAAGTTGAGTCGTGTGTAGTAATGTTGAAAGACTTGTGGATAATTTTAAAAGGCAAGTTTTTCAACTCAATTTATATGTCTGTAGCGAACTTTTAACACGTTTGAAGACAAGTTGAAAAAACATTCAACCCATCTTTAAGCACCTTCATTGTATAAAATGTGTTTTATTCTTTTTGTATTATTCATTAAAAAATTAATATGCTCGGAGCTACAATAGAGAAATTGAGGGTGAACACCACTTTTAAAATTATCGGTTCTACAATTTTTCAATTTGTATCAAGAAAAAAAAATGTACAACTGGTATTTTTCTCTGTATAAGTGGTAAAAAATAGTGCAATTGTACAACTGACTATTTTTGATAAATTGGAATAGATTCAAAATTATAATTAAATTATAATATAATAATGAATAAGTATATTGTTCTTAATTGTAATACTTCCGACAATTACCTTGAATGGTTTTTTTTAATATGGAATATATAAATAAATAATTATAACTTCATAAATAAATAAAAAATTAATAAAAAATTGAGATTGTACAACTGGATTCTACAAGTGATAAGAGTCTGTAAAAACGGTTTGTCTCTGTACAAGTAGTCAATTGTACAAGTTGATTCTTTTTACCACTTGTACAATCCAAAAAACCAGATGTATAATTTAATTTTAAATTGCACAACTGGTATTTTGGACTGTACAGCTGGTCCGAAAAAATTTTACAACTTGTAATTCTACAACTGATATGCATCCGAAATAGAGTATAGTCAAATACGGAGATAGCATACAGCAAGTAAAATACACTTCTTATATTCAATTTCGCAATAGAATTTATATTTCAACTTCTATCGTATTGCTGCAACTATCAGAAATATAAATATATAAGTATATTTAATTCCCCAACTTAATTTCCGTAGAATCTAGAAATGGGATACATATGTATGCTCCTTAAGATAACATATTCCTAAGAAAAGTTAAAAATACGATATATATATTCTTTTGCTGTAATCCTATTTCTGAGATTTTAAGAATTAAAACTTTAAAAATTTTTTTTTTTTTAATTTAATTCTATATTGTATTTTTGAAAATTCGAAAAAAAACTATACGTAGGTACTAAATTTCCGCATCGAGTTTCTGATAAGTAAGGAATTTACGATATGTGATATTGAATTTCTATATTTCCTAGCTGCAAAATTAATTACTTTAAAATTATCAATTTAATTGTTATGTTTATTTTAAAAAATAAAAACAATATATTTTATAAAAACAAAAATATAAGTCATAAACAAAATCGAATTATAATTATCTTTTTAGTTTTACGCTTAGAGCGTTTACGACAGCTAGAAGCATTGATACTTGATAATGACATAATACATGTATTTCCGGATTGTTCTAATGCAGCTGAAAACGCTACAATATCAGATTTACAAACTATTATAACAAATGCTGGAAAATCTATATCAGTTGAAACATTATTAGATGCATTAATGGTGCTTTATGACGAATGTTGCAATTCATCGCTTCGACGTGAAAAAACCGTTTCGGATTTTATAGAACTAGGTGATTCATTTAAATTGTGAAAATATCTAAAATTGAGTATGTATACAAGTACATATATGAATTATTTGAATCTCATTATAGTTTTTTCTTTTAAAATACAAAACTTTAAAGGCAACATAACCCTTAAAAACAATTTAAATTTTTATAGAAAAGAATCCAAATATTCATTGTTAATGAAAAATTTTATTTTTAGTAATTTTTTTCTAATTGATGCTTTAATTGTTGAAATAGGAATATAACAAAAATTTTTAAGCTGTAAATTCAATAATAGTTGACGTTAGAATATAAATAAATATAAACCATTTAAAATTTGATAAAAATTAAATAATTTAATTAACTAGAAGTAAAATAATAAATATATGAAATTTCAGATGAAGTAAGAAAAAAAAATTTTGAAAGCTCATCGTAAGACAAAAACAAATAAAAAAACAAATATTTCATTCCTTAGAAATATTACCTAAACATACTTAAACTTAATGCTTTCATGAAAAAGTGTGCTCCCCTGGATGTTATGCCACTCGACACTCGAGTAAACGTGAAACTGAGATATTTCAGTGTCTATTCTACATGACTAAAATAAAAAAAAGACAAACAGATTAAATTACTCTTTTTTTTTTTTTTTTTAAATAATATTGATGAAGTACCACTCAAGAAAGAAGTAACGAGATCTGTAATTTGAATAGTATTATAATGAAATAATTTTCTAAATTTTATATTTATTCTGTATTTTATTTCTATGTTTAAAGTGAAACCAGTGGTGCAATTGATTAAACAATTACGTTTAGCACGGGATGATTTTGAAATATTGAAAGTAATTGGGCGTGGAGCATTTGGGGAAGTTTGCGTGGTTCGAATGATATTAACTAATCAAATTTTTGCTATGAAAATTTTAAATAAGTGGGAAATGCTCAAAAGAGCCGAAACTGCATGTTTTCGAGAAGAACGTGATGTATTGGTATTTGGTGATAGACGTTGGATTACTAATTTGCACTATGCATTTCAAGATGAAACAAATTTGGTAAGTTAAATTTGCAATAAAAAAGCATTTTATTTCAGAAATCAGTTTATTAAGCTTTACAAATTATAACTGAATTAATTTGATTTTAAATATAATATAAAAAATAAAAATTTAAGTTACAAATAATGTTTTTATCGAGGTTTTTATGTTTGAATATTGGTTTGCAATGCATGTATGTAACAAAAAAAATAAAATCGTGGAGCTATTAAATGGAAAGACCAATATTCGTAAAAATACTTACAACTAAACATACAAATTTTCAGCAAAATCTATTTTTTGATCCCAGCTCGACTCTTTGAGCACAATTGAGGGCTAAACAGTTTTTTTAGGTTCCTACAATTCAACCCAACCCACGAAGAAAGTGTAGCTGAAAGTGTAGAATGCAACTGACAAAGCTGACATTTGAATTTTAATTGTCAAAAAAAAAGCTTATCTATAGAAAACGCATTGTTTTTCGGTTTTCAAGAAATACAGTACTTAAATACAAGTTCTAAATAAAAAAAAACTGATTAAGTATTTCAACCTAAATTTTTAATTAATAAAAACATTAAATTTTCTTTTTTAGTATTTGGTTATGGATTATTATTGTGGGGGAGATTTATTAACACTTCTTAGTAAATTTGAAGATCGTCTACCTGAAGACATGGCAAAATTTTATATAACTGAAATGATATTGGCCATAAACAGTATTCACGAACTGCGTTATGTACACAGAGATATAAAACCGGATAACTTGGTATTAGATGCCAGTGGGCATATTAGATTAGCGGATTTTGGATCTTGTTTAAAATTAGGTCCAAATAATACGGTGCAATCAAATGTAGCTGTCGGTACTCCAGATTATATTTCACCAGAAATTCTTCGAGCAATGGAAGATGGTCAAGGTCGTTACGGTCCTGAATGCGACTGGTGGTCACTTGGTGTTTGTATGTTTGAAATGTTGTATGGTGAAACACCTTTTTATGCTGAAAGTTTGGTTGAAACTTATGGCAAAATTATGAATCACAAAAATTGTTTCCATTTTCCAACGGATGATGCTTTTGATCATCATGTATCTGAAAATGCCAAAGACTTAATGAAGCAATTAATATGTGCTCCAGAATTTCGTTTGGGACAAAATGGGATAGAAGATTTTAAAAAACATCCCTGGTTTGAGGGAGTGGATTGGGATCAGATACGTTTAGGACAAGCACCGTATATCCCTGAAGTTTCTAGTCCAACAGATACTTCAAATTTTGATGTTGATGATAATGACATAAGATTATCAGACGCAGTACCACCAAATGGCAATCCAGCTTTCTCCGGTTTACATTTACCATTCATTGGATTTACATTTACTCAAAATAGCTGTCTCTCTGACGTTAGCAAAGCCTATAAGCCAAATGTACACATTATGAATGAAGTAAACGATGCTAAAACAAATAAAAAAACTATTTTGTCTCCAATATCTGGAGAAGAAAAACGGTTAAGCCCGGATAGCACACGAAAATTGCAGGATGAGATTAATATTTTAACAAAAAAAAATTGTGAACTTAAAGTTCAAATAAATTCTTTAGAACAGGAGTTACTTGCTACAAAAACAAATAATAGTATCGATACTCTTGACGGTAAGTCAGACGGAAAAATAAAAGAGCTAGAACGTGAGATTCGAACTTTAAAGCAAGACAAAGATGAAGTTAACAAAGAGAAACTGGATGCATTGGAAAGACTTAAAATGCAGGATATTGAACTAAAAGATGCGCTTAGTCAAAGGAAACTTGCAATGGCAGAGTATTCTGAAGTAACAGACAAACTTTCAGAACTCCGAGCACAGAAGCAAAAATTATCACGTCAGGTACGCGATAAAGAGGAAGAACTTGAAACAGCAATGCAAAAAGTTGATAGTTTACGTAATGATTTGCGGAAAACTGACAAATTACGCCGAGAATTGGAATCACAAATTGAAGATGTTAAAACAGATAATGTTAAGGAAAGAAAATTACGTGAACGATCAGAAGAATATACCCGTCAATTACAAGCTGAGGTTCTCGTCAGAGGGAATTCTGATCTCGGATCGTCTTCTTCAATTGGTGTAAGTTCCTCGGATTCATCTCGATTAGAAATCGATCGCCTAGAAGTTCAGTATAGTGAGAAATTAAATCAGCAACAATCGCGTTTTAATCTCGAAATATCGTCTTTGAGAGAGCAATTAAATGAAGCCGAAAAGCATCGAGATCTTTTATATAGAGAATTACAGCAAGCACGGGAAAAATTCGATTCCTCACGGTTAGAATCATTAACAGATACTGAAGAAACAATAGCAGAATTGAAGAAACGCTATGAGAGGGAAAAGAATTTGTGGTTAGATGAGAAACGTAAATTACAGAACGAAATTGAAATAACAACAGACAATAACAGAAAAATTCAAACTCAACAAATGCAAGTTGAAAATGACTACGAAGAATTAAGGTACACTATATAATATACTTACTTTTGTAATTTCAAGTTCAAATGAAACATATCTTTTAGAAGTAAGCGACAAGCTATTATTCAATGGGAACGTCAAATGTCTGAGATTATTCAATGGGTGTCTGACGAAAAAGATGCACGTAGCTATTTGCAAGCTCTGGCGAGCAAAATGACGGAGGAATTAGAGTTTCTCAAGCACGCAGGTAAAATTAATAATAATTTAAGATGTTGAAGTTCAAAAGAGAAAGCTAGAATTCTGTCGTGCATTTGCAGTGAGTTAGTTTTCGATTAGAAAGCTTCAAATATCAAATATACAAAGATCCCCCATTACTTTTATTTATCGTTTTTAGTTAAAACAAATGGACATACCCTTTTTTGCAACCCAAATGTTGCTTTTATCCCTTTTTTAAAACATGGAACAAGAGAGTCTAAATTTATTAAAAAGTAGATAGGTGGATTCATTTTTTCAAGCATCTTTTTGCCTTCGTTCTTCCTCTCCAGCACCAGGCTCTGACTGTATGAAAAGGAATTATCTTTTTATAGCAGTTTCCTACCTTCCATCATCATAATTATGCAGAACATGAATTTCCGGTTTTCCATTTTTCACATTCACTGCAGAATCCTATAGCGTATACTCGCATGAAGTAAGGCTGTTGCGGCAGACTATTTGTGTTTTGACAATGTATTTTATGCAATGTCAAATGGTACTTGTTAAGGACGGAAACTTTTTTATAATTTCTATTAGTCAGGATACGAACTGAGACTCTCAATAATATTGATAACGAAGACAGGCCTAAACCACTAGTAGATCTTTATTTGAAATTGAAATATAACGTTCTATATATCTGTTTTAACAAAAAGATCTTGTCAGGTAGATTATTCAAATAAAACTGATTTTATTATCTTTATAATTAGTACTACTATTAAAAATTCTTAACTTAGTACTTAACAATCTTTACTGTAGAAGTTCGACGGATTTTTATGAACTGTTTTTAATTTTAAATTAAAATTTAATTTTTGAATATCTGGAATTTTTTTAAGAAAACGTACCTACATTATTCGGGTCAGTAACAATTAAATTTAATCGTGCATACAAAAAAAAGAATTCTGAAGACCTTGAATCGGTTAAATTAAAATTATTTAAATTTAAATTTATTATCACAATGCCGCATCATATTATTCTGATTACAAACTTGAATTCTTTATTTTTATTGAGATTTAAATATTGGTTTAATAAATGAATACTTCCAAGAATCCAACAAAAATCCTTCAGAAAGTTGTCAAAAAAATAAAAACTAAAGAGCAAAAGTTATATTTTGCAATTTTGCATTGTTTCTTTTATTAATCTGATAGTAATACTAAATATATGCTGCAACAATCCTTTTGCTTTTGGAAAAGATTTTTGTATTTTAATTTTAATCTTTTTTATTATTGGAAACGTTTTTTCATTATCATGCCAAAAATATTCATTACATCTACGCGTGAAAAAAATAATTGATTAAAATAAATTTTTTTTTATATATTAATACTTTTTATATTAGGTTCTTTACATCAAACCTCTAATGATAAAAATTGGCGTAACCGAAGATCACAAAAGTTGGATAAAATGGAATTACTGAATCTTCAAAGTTCACTACAAAGTGAAATTCAAGCCAAGGCAGCTATATCTGAGGAATTGAGTCGAACAAGAGCGGAATTGGGAGCAGCTCAAAAGTATGTTTTAAAAATAAACTTAACCAAATTAATAAACGATTGTATTAAGCTGGAGTAAATCTTTTTTTTTAATAATACCTTTTTTTAATTTTTTTTTCATCTTCAGAGACTTACGTGATGCTCGCCAGCGTTATGATTCTATTGGGCATGAATTAAAGCGCAAAGATAGTCAGGTGAAAGAGCTGCAACAAAGATTGGAAAGTAGTGAAGGATGTAAGTCAAAATTAAAATTTTATCATATTCAATTATTAAGTAGTTTAATAAGTTTATATTATTTTTATTTATTTAGTTATTTAAAACTTCATTTTTTGAATTTTTTAAACGAAATAATAATAATGTACAAGACATTAAAAAAAATGAACTGTATTATTTGATATATGTACGTACGTCTATACACTAGGGAGGGTTGTTGAAACTTAAAAATGTTTTAAGATTATTTAATATTTAAAATTTAGATTTTTTTATTGTTATTAGTATTACTATTCGTAATTGTTGTAGTTTAAAGTTATGTTCTATATTAAAAACTCATCTCAACTTTTCATCATCTGCTCTCTGTGCGTTACATTGAGTAATAAAGAAAATCTTATTACTCCAATAGTTTATTGATTTGTTTTTTTTTTTTGCCAGAATGTTCGTGCGGAAGAATTTCTGAATGTTGTTTATTCATTTTGAACCCAAAAAATCTCTATTTATTGCTTATTTAAACACATTTGAATACATGAGTCATTTTAAGAAACATGACTCAATTCTCAACGAAACATTAGCTCTGCTTAACAAAAACTTTACATTATCTATTCCTTTTTACCTATGAATATTCGCCTCAAATTGTCAAGTGTAATTTTTTCTGTTTACCGTAAAAAATAAGGTATAATTTGGTGTTTGTGAAATTCGTAAAAATAAACCTTTTTTTTTATGAAAATCATGATTATCACTAATTCATTTAAAATTTACATATTTTAGAAAACAAAATTAATTATGATTCTGTAGACTCTACGAGAAAGCAGTGATAAAGCCATCCATGTGATGCTTGTACTAGAACGTAGCCCTTATGCCTAATCAATTTTTTAAAGTAAAGAAATTAAATTAAAAACTCAAATTTTAGAAATGAATAATAGTAAAAATTGAAATGATGATATTTATTTATTATCCGCTTCAACATAAATATCATATCAAAAAGAGGACAGAGCGCTATCCGATGGTTTATAACTGCTTTCATCGCTTCTTTTATCGTTAGTTGTAGTTTCTTCAAAATCGTATTCTATATCGTAATAATTAAATCAAAATATATTTCATAAATTTTATTTAACAATACTGACATCTCTTACATTTTGCGAAAAAAAGCAGAGACTAGTAGCTACTAATGATTTAATATATTCAATATTTTGTTTAAAAATTTTATAAACACAGAAACTAGTACTAATTAGTATTAACGCTTTAATAGCTTGAAAATTTAAATACAATTAAGGACTATGTTGGTAATTCCAAATCTATTAAAAAGTTAAATAATTCTATGATCAAAGCGTCAAAGTAAGAAACCCTTAACGCTGATTAATGTCCAGTTTACATTAAAATAATTTCCATTTGCTAATTATTTGCTGGCAATAAAATAACATGCTAAAATTGTACTTTCAATTGAATAGAAATATTGGTGATTGAAATCGCTTCCTCATTTTCCCTCACTTTCCATTTTCACACCCCATTTGTCATCCATTTTATTAAATTTTAAAGTTTACGCTCGATGTTCTAATGTTTTTTTATTTGAAGCAATTAAAAAAGCATAATATGCTGGTAGAAAAAAGTAAACAGATTCAATTCTTTTAATAGCGCATGCTAACAATTACAAGCCGCTGATAACCTGTTTAAATTATACTAATGTTCGTAATGTAGATGGAAATTAGCATAATGTATGCAGAGCATTAGTGTGAAATAAAAGAAAACCTTTTCCTGAACCTTTTCGAGAAAAGATTCTTTTTTTGAGTGAACACATTTGGAAAAGGTGATATCTGTTAGATATCTATTAAAAAAAAATCCTTTGGAGGAAATTAATTTTATTTAATTATTTATTTTATAACTAGCAGACCGATTCAGCTTCCTAATTCCTTAATAAGACATATTATCGAGATTACAGTGCCGCAGCCGGCATTGTGTAAACACTTCGAGCAAGTAATTCAAAATCGGCTCTCTAGTCCTCTAATTTTTTGACGGTAGAGACTTATAATGTAATACTTCTTTTGATAAAAAATAATTTTCCTGAAATATGCATACTTTTAGGGTCTAGGGATCTACTCGAAAAAAAAAACCTCGAAAAAAAAAAACCTCGAAAAAAAAAACCTAGCGCGTCTCTCTGCAAACAAAAAAACTTCGAGTTTCTTTCTTAGTCGCTTATCTTTTTCTATTTTTGGTATGGAACAAGCCTGCTTCAGCATAATTTGCCTAGGACGCAAAATAGCGTAAAAGCATGGCACTGGCGACTTAAAACTTTACCTGGCAAGCCACACCTGGGGGTATACGGATTTATTACGCTGCTCGGAAAACAGCTGGTGATGGTTAAGTGCAAGTTGGTGTGGCTGGAAAAGGAGAAACGTCTATTACAAATTTTCGAAGAGAGAAAAGATCGTTCTCATTTAAATTTTTTGCAAGGCATTGCCTATAATATTAATAATTAATTTGTTTTTTGTTAATTTTCCATTAAATTTGAATAAAAATGTGATTTTTTTTTGGAACAGAAGAAATTTTTATGTTCTTGTAAAATATCTTGTAAAATAAATATTGAAATCATAAAATTGATTTTTTTTCATAACTCTAGCGTTAAAACTTTAGTTTTACGGCTCACTGCCTTTTCGGGTATTTTTTTCGAGTTTTTTATTTCTTTCGATGTTTTTAGTTTTCGAGTTTTTTTTTTTCGATGTTTTTTTTCGAAGTTCGATATATTTTTTTTTTCGAGTTTTTTTTTCACTCCCATACTTTTAATTGGAAATAGAAGAATGTATTAGAATCTCGAAAAAAAAATTACTCGAAAAAAAAAAACTCGAAAAAAAAAAATCCCGAAAAAAAAATCTCGAAACAAAAAAACCTCGAAAAAATTAATCTCGAAAAATATAAAAAAAATCTCGAAAACAGGAATCAAGATTTCACCTTGGAATTTTGTTTTCTTTTACTTATTTGAAAATAAAGTAAAATATATTTTCATTTTCAATCAAAATATACATAATAACGGGGGATGGAAATAAGGCCGCAGGAAATAAGGCCGCGACGTTTTTTTGTTGCGGTCTTATTTCATTTTGAAAAATGAAATAAGGCCGCGAAGATTTTTTCGCGGCCTTATTTCGTTTTTCAAAATGAAATAAGGCCGCGAAAAAATCCTCGCGGTCTTATTTCATTTTGAAAAATGAAATAAGACCGCAAAAAATTCCTCGCGGCCTTATTTCGTTTTGAAAAATGAAATAAGGCCGCGACAAAAAAAAACAATTATTCGGAGGGCTAATTTCATTTTTATAAACGAAATAAGGCCGCGTAATCTTGTGAGGTGAGCACACAGGGCAGGGGGCAGCAGGGCGGCGGGCGGGCGGTTGGTCAGTGGGATTTGCGGCGCTAGCCGCAAATCCCACTGACCAACCGCCCGCCCGCCGCCCTGCTGCCCCCTGCCCTGTGTGCTCACCTCACAAGATTACGCGGCCTTATTTCGTTTTTCAAAATGAAATAAAGCCGCGAAAAAATCCTCGCGGCCTTATTTCATTTTTCAAAATGAAATTAGCCCTCCGATTAATTTTTTTTTTTGTCGCGGTCTTATTTCATTTTTCAAAACGAAATAAGGCCGCGAGGAATTTTATGCGGTCTTATTTCATTTTTCAAAATGAAATAAGACCGCGAGGATTTTTTCGCGGCCTTATTTCATTTTTCAAAATGAAATAAGACCGCAACAAAAAACCTATCGCGGCCTTATTTCCCGCGGCCTTATTTCACTGCGCCATAATAACATAGGTACCGTACAACAAAAAATTATAAATTAATATTATGCCTTTTCCAAATAATTTAAACCGGTGCGGAAAGGCTTTTCTTCGAATATCATAAGCAACCTGCGTTCTTTTTTTGCATATTTAGATCTTACTATACGAGATTCGCCCGCATCCATTCTCAATAATTTACATTTCATTGAAATTTGCTCTTTTCAGAGCAAAGAAATTAAATTGTAGACTCCAAGGTGCGATTTTGTTGCTATGACCAGTAATCGTCGGTGCCATACTTCTACGCTATTTTGCGTTCTTGGCAAATTATAATGAAGCAATTCCGTTGCGGACCAAAAATGGGACGGATTAGCGGGATTAACTGTCTCTTGTTTACTTCAAATTTTTTGTGTCAAAGCTAAAAGATGCGGGATGCAAAAAAAAAAAATTCGAGATATTTTTTTTTCGAGATTTTTTTTTGGAGATTTTTTTTTTTCGAGTTTTTTTTTTCGAGATTTTTTTTTTTCGAGTTTTTTTTTTCGAGATTTTGTTATTTTGGGGTTTTTTTTTTCGAGATGGTGTTACAGACCCTAGAAGAAGGGGTTCCTTTAAAGATCCAAAAAAAAATAAAATTAAATAATAGTAGGAATGGGGCCGAAAACCAATATTTAAATTATATCTAATTCTTATAAAACTGTTATAAAGTCTGTTACCAAAAATGTGAGCAATATATTCAGGTTCATAGGAAAATTATTTCATACTTTTTTGTGCGCAAGAAAAACGTTGTTTTTTATAAAATATATTTTTTATGATGTAAAAATGATTTTTTACTTTTTAGTGGGTGAAATTTGGTAATTATTTGAGCTTTTAGATTCAATGTGTTGTGGCGATGTTTACAAAGATTTTAAAACGGTGCGTTCACTTTTAAAATCATTTGCGACCGTTAAATTTTAGCAATTTTTTGTAGAATTATCGATTTTTTCACGATTGCAGCGACGCTTTTCGATTGCGACGTTTTTTCATAGCGGCTTTCGGAACCAACGCTATATTTTATTTTAATTTGCTGAAAAAACTTAAGAAACTCTTCAAATCTTGATTAAAGTTGTAGAATATTGCATTGTCATCCGGCTCAGAGCTGTATTAAAAGTTTCAGAGCTGTAGCTGGTCGGAAAATGGTCTAAAATTTGATTGCAAAATTTTGCGGACTGTCAAATAAACAGACAAGAAATAGTCCAAAAACTCGCATCGCAACGTAAGAAATCACGTGATTTTAGCAAGGTTCATTTTCCGTGCCACGGTGTAAGACCCATACGGTTAGTCTGGCTGTCAGACGATGTTTCGTTTACCCGTGGGAGCAAAATTACATGATAATAGCAGATTTCTTTTAAATGACATAGGTCTGGCATCCATCTAGCAACGGTATTTCCGTCTAGCAAATTGGATGTAGTCTATACAAGATCCAATCTATAACATATAAAAATGTAACCTTATAAATACATAACCTTGCTAAAATTACGTGAAAATTAGGTTTTTATTTTGTTATAAATCAATGTCTGGCACGGTCTTAACAATTCGGGCAATGATGGATTAATATTTCATATAATAAGCACAAACAAGTGACACAAAAAGAAGTGCTATTATCACGTAATTTTGCATTTTTTCTTTTACATATCTGGCTCTGCTCCCACGGGTAAACGTAACGTCGTCTGACAGCCAGACTACCCGTATGGGTCTTGCACCGTAGCATGGAACAATATAACAAAAAATGAACCTTCCTAAAATCACGTTCCAAAAACGTTGCGTGCTCTTAGACTAAAAGTGACTTAATAAAAATGTTGTAAAAAAAAGCAAATGTTTTTGAACATTCGACCTCTGTTTATAAAATAACTAATTTTCACCTAAATTAACTTTCAACCCCTCAGTTTCAGTTATTTTTTTTTAAATGAATCAATTGAAACGAAATAGGATTTTGGCCGGATCTGATAGTTAGTGTATGTAGTAAATATTTATTTCTTCCAGATGTACTAAAAATATGTATGGGAGAGGGCTGGGTTGTGGGTCGGGCTGTGTTGTGGGTCAGCTGATTTTTTCTGTCATGCTAAGTAAATTGGCGGATCTAACTACTGTCAAATTTTTGTTTTGACACAAGGTAGTTTTTAAGCGAACACCGAAGTGAATGAACGTATTGCTTATACAAGATGCATAATCCATGTGTGAAAATTGATAAAAAAAGTGATATTAAGATTTTTTCAAAATGCTGTTTTGTTGAGTGAATGAATCGTAAACGGTTACATTAACATTTAGTTTAAATCTTATATTTTTCGAATTGGTATGGAGTTGTGATGATATACGAGCCGAAAAATTCGAGACAACCCAGCCACTTTTTTTTTTCGACATTTTTTCACGTGCTCACAAAAATGGTCATAAAATTTTTTAAATTTTTTGAATCACTATACTTTCTTCGGACAAAAGTTGCGTAAGAACATAACCTTTCCAACACTACATACTTTATTTTGATAATTTATGACTTATAGGCAGTGGTGGAATTCTAAACATTTAAAACCGGTTCGCATCCCGTAAAAAAAATAATATAATTTTTTTTGTGGTTTCGAATCCTCAAAAAAGTTTTTTTTATTTTTTTTTTAATTAGATTCTAAAGATCTTTTCAGAACATATATATACTTTCTCCTTCATAAAAACTGATAAATTTTTAGATTGATGTTTCCAAATGTTGTACTTTCAAAACATGCTTGCTTGTTACACGTTTATTACTTTGTAAAAGCAAATTTTTACTCTTATTCAGTTCACAGCTCATGCAAAAATCACGAAACTGCAAAAAGAAAGTTTTGAGAAAATTGGATTTGAAAATATAACTTTTTTAAATTGGTACGTTTTGTTTGGCACTTTCGCGAAAATAGAAAAAGTCATTGCGGATAATTTATGAGAGCTTTCGACTTCTGATTTTGAACATATTAAAATTTTGGTTTTGTATGATTTCGTGATTTTTGCACGAGACCGACGATATTTGATCTCATGGTTGTGATTTTGGATAGTAAAATAGTAAATTCTCAACTAAATGTTATAAAAAAACAAGAATATGTCGCTGCGCCCACCCTAGTGTATTTAATTAATTTAGGCAATGATAACAAAATAATTTTGTAGATTAATTTTTGATTGTTTCATTGAAATGTACATAGTATTTAACATAAAATAAAATTGGTAAATTGTTTCCTTTTTGCGCGCACAAGAGAAAAGGAAAGTCATGAGGTATGATCAATTAGTAATTTTAAAATTAAGATAATTATTGCCGCCGAGCCACACATGTCTGTTTGTTGCATACTCATTTCGATTGGCCCGACAAGGGAAAACTATCAGGTAGACCGGAACGTATATGGCGGCCTTAACAACCCTTAAATTTTTACGTAAATCTGTTTATAGAACTTCTATAAAAATTCAATTCAGGCAATAACAAACAGGCTATCATATGCATAATTATTCCTTTTTATCTAAAACGGATACATTAAAACTATTTAAGTAATAATAAAAGATTGGAATATACATAAGATCGTAATTATTGTTAATGTAAAACAGATAGGCAATATTAATATTAAGGACTAAGTTTTAATCGTTTCTTAAGGAGTTTTGTTGTTGAAAAAAAAATCTTACATGTTCTTTTCATTATTTTCTAATTTCACCAACAAAATAAATTATTTTGATTGATGTACAAAATTACAACTTATGATCAGTGATAACAGACAGAAGAACATCGGCGGATATATTAAATGACAATATGTTGACATCATGTTCACCTTCTTGTAATCCAATATTATTACCAATGAATATAAATAAAATTGATGAAAATAATAAAAATTTAGATAATATTGAGATTAATAAAGAATTAGAAACACCTGACAACATCAAAGAATTTACACATAATGACTCTCAAGATAAGAATGTTGAATTAATTAGTGTTAATGATTCAATTGATTATAATGAAAATAATAGTTCAAAAGATAGTAGGGAATCTAGAGTTTTAGTAGAATCAATTGAAAAAATGAAAGTAGAAATTCTTGATGAGTCAAATGGAAAAAATCAAAATAATAATTTAGCAAATTGGAACTTAGATGTTTGTGTTAATCAAGATGACTTTGAAAAAAAAAATACTAAAACGAAGTCGTCTGTTAAAAATGATAATAACTTACCAGTATGGGTTGGGGTAACTTCTTGTATTTGGGGTTTATTATTATTTATTGTTAGAAGTTATTATTCAAATCAATATGCAAATTAATTTGTTTTATTTTATAAGATAATTTTGTTATTCTATTTTGTTAATAATTTATTATGTTATTATTATTTGTTATTAATTTTTTACGTACTCTTTTTATATAAAAGTTTATACTATTTTATTTTTAAAATTTATAATATTAATCAAAAATATAGAAATCAAAGCAAATAAAAATAAATAAAATATTCGGGTGCTTTTTCAAATTCTGTTTTTTTTTTTTTTCAAATCTTGTTTTTCGAAATCTTGATCTTAATCTCTTTTATTTAAAATTTTAATCAGTTGTACATTTCAGTTGTACATTTTCTTTTTATATTCTTATCCAAAGGATTTAGGCTGGAAACCTTTTTAAACTTTATATAAGACCTTTTTGACCTTATTAAATTGAAGAGAAGTATTTTGTGTGTGAAATTGTACTACAGTGCTTTGTTCTATCTAAATTGTAAATAATGTTGCCCCAGATTAAAACAGAAATAAAAAATCTTAATTTCATTGTGACGCGGCACTATTTTTGTGGTCTTTGACTCGTTTTTTGTTATAATATTGAATTATTGAATTGCTTCTGACGGATTAAACCATTATTTATTAAGTATAAACTTTTCCTGAATATCAATAGACTTAAAGAATTTATGATATGAAGTTCACACTCACTGAAAGAAAAAGGCATTGTATAGTTGATTATATTATAAAATAAGGACGGTACTTTAGTCAAATTTAAATAAAATTATCCTTGCTGTTCTTAATAATATCTTTTACTTCTTTAATTTTTTACCTCTAACTGTAATCTATTATATATATTCAGGGTCTATTATAAATTTTCATATCCTGAGCATTTCACAATGATAAAATTTTAATCTTATGCTGAAGCATTCCTCAAATTATAGTGCTGCACTAAGCTAATTTATCACATAAATAGCTTGGATCATTATCGAGATAAATTTCAAGCCGTCATTTGTTACTATTTTTATGCCTTCGAGATGTGTTTGTTTTTATAGTTTGTGGAGGGCTTAAAATCTTTTAAACTCATTCGTAACGATTTTCTAATTCACATTCAGCAACATATTATTTAGATGAATGTATTATCTACTGAGAATTAGAATTATTATGTTTTCATTTTTTTTGTTGATTTTTCGATAGCCTTTGACCTCATTAACCGTATTATTATTTTTTCAAAATCGAATTTCGCGAGCGCTGCTTTTTTCTCTGATAATTTTGTTCTGATAAAAAATATTACTACTTCTTTTACTTTAACATTAAACAAAAGGGGGCCTATCTTAGGACTCATCCTTTTTTCTATTTGTATCAACGACATTTCCTTTCCATTAGATACTGCAAATATCATATAATAAATTTTGGGGATTTCAAAACAATAAATTTTTAGTACTTCTTTTGAAATGATTTATAAATTTTCATTTAACTAAACTGATGTTTCTGTTCTTAGGGTTATATAACCAACTCCGAATTACACAAATTGATCGTCTATCACATTCTTTATTTCGTTCTGGATGGGATCACTACGAAATCTAAAACATAAATCCCTAAAACTTAAAATCTCAAAGTTGAATAATTTAAAATTCTGTATAATAAATAAGTATATATAAATATACAGTATTTTAGCATTCAAAACTTCGAGGACAAACCCCGGCTGGTAATCGCTACATTGTATATTAAGCTATTATATAAGTTACAAGTTATGATAGAAGTTAAAATCATGTTTATTTTTAGATAAATGATTTTTTGTTTTGCATAACGTTAATGTTTGACATGTCTTTATTAGATTTTTTTTGATTTTCGATAAAATAAAATATTGCTCGTTAAAGACCTTTATTTAATATACATATATGTAAACAAAGACTATTGAACTGACATATAAGTAAGTTTGGAAATTGGAATTGAAAAAACAAAATTTCGTATTAAAAAAGAAATAGAAATTATAAAACTAAAGAAATAAATATTAGGTACGTACATAATATAGTTTGTTTAACAGCTTTAATAAAACAAAAATAAGATAAAAAAAGTTTTGTTTTATTTTATTTTTTAAATATTATTTTATTTCTGCCTTAGATCATTCCTACATAATAATTACCAAGTAATAGTACACATAAATGATATTAATTTTTTAAACGAAAGAAACAAAAAATCAGTCGACAAATTAAAAAAAAAGAAATTGTGAGCAAAATAAAGAAATAATGTCCATATCAACTACTACTACTACTCAAAAGGGGTGAAAATTAAAAGTTTTTTGCTGAATAATTTTTTCTATAGTTATAACTATATGTAGTTGAGATTACCCAGTTTAACACGACAGTGCATTAATATCAAAACACTGTGTGCTATGAAATCACAAAACTTGAGTGGGTCCCTTTTGACATCCAGTCTTCTAAATAATCTAAATAGTCGATTCGGGTCAAACGCTTTAACATTTAATCGGAATGTAATTATATTTCAAAACCGGTTTCTAAGATAGTCCTTCCATCGAAACCTCATTTCTAGTATTCTTTAACCATTTCGGGTCGCTAGGCTACTTAATTCCAAAATTTCCGCCAAATCTGTCCAGCGATTTAGGCGTGATTGAAGACAGAGAAACAGACAGATAATTTAAGTTTTTATTTATTAAATAAACAGGTGGGTTGTCACCAGGCAGGCCCAAACCTATAACGTTCACGAGCTTTCTGATTCACGCTCAAAAATTAGGTTGGGCTTTATAACTCACAGGTGGTGGGTAATAACTCCCATGGTTGTTATTACTTCTAAAAAAATATTCTGAAAATCTAACTTAATCTATGGCTACACAAAAAGAAGGAAGGTCTTCTCGAGTGTTAATCCGGCAAAGGAGTTAAAACGTTCTTTTTCGGAACTTAATCTATTGACCTTTACTCGCGTACCCATATGTTAAGTTGCGAAAAAGGGGGTTTTAACTCCTTTTCCGAACGGACAATACAAAATGCCTTTGTTCGCGCAGCTATAGTTTAAGTTAGACGGAAATAAATCCGAATATTTTGAGCTTTATTACTTAATTTGTTCGGGCGTTATGGAACTTTTGAAAAAGTCATAAAGCTCTCATAACTGATTCTCTGAAATTGTTTGAAAATTTTTAATTTTCTTTTCATGAACGTTTTGGTTTTTTTTAGCTTGGCCTTAGCGCTTAATTTTCATTAATATTTACAAATATTGTATAAAATATTTGTATACATATATATAACTTTCAGAATAATTATGTGATTTATAAATTTTGTTTTTCAAGTTGAACAAATTTAATTTCTTTCTGAATACGTATACTTTCTGCGAGAAAGTTCGTAACTTAAAAAAATTTATTTGTTTGTTGCTGTACATATTTTATGTAATGAACGAACACATTGCAGAAATATTTTTAGTTTTATTTGAGTTTGAATCAAATCGAATTATTTTTAATTTTATTGTACACATTTGTGCGAGCAATTGACATACAGGCTTTGACAAGAATTCGTGAGAGTTTGCTTTCATTTAATATTTTGAAGAATAAAAAAATGTTTGTTCCAATATTTGTACAATATAATTTTGTTATATTTTCTTTGAAATTATTTTAAACTTAAATAATATAGTTACATTACATATTCATATATTTAAGTAGATTGTTTTTCTAACAAAAATGTTTTATTTTATTTATTTATGTATATTAATTGCTGCTGCTTTCGCTGTTCATTCCATATGCAAAAATCCCTATTGCCTGTGTGTTTTAAATAATATTTGTTGATTGTGCGTTTTTGGAACATTTAAAAACCAACTTTATTTGTTTGGGAAAATATTTTTAAAACAATTGAAATGGAATAGTTTTAGAGCGACCATCATCCCAAATGTCGTATTTAGATCATTTTTTAAAGGAAACAAGCAATATTTCTGGATCTACAACACATACAACTTCAACGGTTTTAGCTGGAGGAAATATGGTATGATTAGAAATAAAAGAAAAATAATCGATATTTATTTTATTGTTTTTATCCTTTTATTATTCTTAGCACCCGTCATCGAATTCTTTGGAACAATTTTCACATCAACAAAATCAATCATCAGCGTCATCGTCGTCCAATAATATTCCCAATCAATATTCTTTGCAACATACACATCAGCAACAAAAACAGCTGCAACAAAAACAACAACTACAACAACCACAACAACAACTATTACACCAACAAACACAACAAATACAGCAACAACCATCACAACCACAGCAACAACAACCACAGCAACAACAGCCACAACAACAACAGCCACAACAACAAGAACATCATCAAATTTTAATACAACATGGCAGCATTGGAAATTATTCAATCGATAATGACGACAATGAAATTGATATTAACCTAACCACTCATAGTTTATCAAGCTCAAAGTCGAATCTTAGTGACAATTCAATTGATCAACACAGCTTGCATAGTTCAATAATACAAAAGCAAAAAATTCATCAGTTTTTGGTTCGAACTTTCAGCAGTCCAACTAAATGTAATCATTGCACTTCATTAATGGTTGGACTAACACGTCAGGGTGTCGTTTGTGAGCTCTGTGGTTTTGCATGCCACACTGTTTGTTGCCAAAAAGTTCCTACGACATGTCCAGTTCCATCTGATCAAACAAAACGGCCGCTTGGGATTGATCCTACACGGGGAATAGGAACTGCTTACGAAGGTTATGTAAAGGTGCCAAAAATGGGAGCAGTTAAAAGAGGTTGGGTTCGACAATTTGTTGTTGTATGCGATTTCAAATTATTCTTATATGACATAATACCTGATCGCACAGCATTGCCAAGTGTCAATGTTTCACAAGTTTTGGACATGCGTGATCCAGAGTTTGCTGTGACGGGTGTAAGAGAAAGTGATGTAATACATGCAGCTAAAAAGGATGTTCCTTGTATATTTAGGGTAAGTCTGTTTTTGTAAAAAAATCGTAAAAAATAAATAAATAAATCAAAAATTTAAAAACAACGTTTTTATAACGGAATAAAATAACCAAAAAGTAAAAAATATAAACAGATAATAGTGCTTCACCCTTAAAAAAATTTAAAAATTTCAAATTCTGAATTTCAAATTCCTAATGTATTTTGTTAGTGTAAAATTTCAAATTTTTTTTTGTTGTTGTGAATTTCAAATACACGCCTCAGAGCGTTGTTTTCAAATTTTTTCTTTTATTTATTGATTTATTTTTTCCTTTTTAATCTTATTTGAATCGAATTTAGCCATAAAAATATAAATTTCGAAGTTTATCCCCTTATTTTCCAAATTTCGAAATTTGTTGTATTGCCCCTAATTGAGCCCTGGCGTAACAGTTGAGAGCTTTTCAACATCCGGTTTTTTAAATAGGCTTTTCGGGTCCAACGCTATAACATTTTATCGGAATATACGTAAATTCCAAAACCGGCTTCTAAGGTAGGCTCCCCGTCGGGGCTTCGGATCAAAATTTCTAATATTCTAAAACCATCTCGGATCCCAATGCTACTTGAGTTCAAAATTTCAGCCAAATCGGTACAGTGGCGTGATTGCGGAATCAGTGGAACCATGGATGGAACCGTGGAACCACAATAATTTTTACATTATGTTGTATTGTCATCCATTTCTGACCTATGCTCCAATTTTCAAGACTCTATCTCATCTAGAAGTGCCTGAAAAATTGATTACAAAATTTGTACCGAACAACAAAGTGAACTAATAAAAACGTTTTAATTAAAATAAAAATTCTTTGCAAACTGCAAACATTTTGATGCTAAATTTTTAGAAAATACTAAAATCAGCAATTTTTTCAGAACTAACGCTTGAAAAAAATTAAATTTACCATACAGTCAACCCTCCTACAACGCGACAGATACGTTCTTAGAAAACTTCACGTACTAGGAAATCGCGTTGCAACTGCAAGAGACATGAACTCTATAGAAGAAAGAGGGTTAGGTTCCAAGTATAAAATACTGCATTTAGATGAATCAAATAAAACTTTAATAAGTTAATATTCAAGATTTTATTAGAAATCCTTAAATAAAACTTAACGAAATAATTCACGTTTTTTTTAAATTAAGAACTACTTAAATAAAAATTCAAATATAAAAATTAAAATTTATAAAAAAATGTTGATGCCATATATTATTAGACCAGTCATTTTAGATGAAAAAAAACTTAAATATCAAACTAATGGTAAAAGAAATAAAGTAAGGTTTTTTAGACTTGGAAGAATGTTCCCAACAACATATCAAAAGTGTACAAAAATCTAAGTAAGGGAAAGCTGTCATATTAGCCGCCATCTTGGATTTAGTCTCGAAATCTACCCTATTAGCTTTTGTTCACCATTTTCATCAGATTCAGAACCTACGTGATGAAAAACTACTTCTAAAGGCTCGTAGGGATTCACCAATTTCATCAGTTTCAAATCTACGTGATGAAGAACTAAGTTTGGGCTTCCAGGCGTCCTGATTTCGGCGGGATTGTCCCGCCCAAAGGTATTTGTCCCGACGTCCCACTTTAGCACAAAAAATCCCGCGCAAAAGCTTTTGAAATTTTTAGAAAATACTTTTCACAAATAGTGCAGAAATCAATTTAACAGAATTTTTGGAACTGCGATTTTCGCAGTGCAGGGATTTTTATTTTCACGAATAATTTAATACATTTTTATTGCTGTTAAGTTTTTTCTATGACTTGAATATAAGGAAAAATGCACTGCCACAGAAGCAGTGCGGCTGTATTATACCTGAAAAATTTAAAAACAAATATGGGAAATTTTTTTTGTTATGGGATTTTTGAATTTATAGAAAAATGCACTGCTTCAGAAGCAGCACAATTTTCATATGGGATGTTTTTTGTTTGTTTTGAATTTTCAAAACTGATTTTCATATACATTATGTGTATGGGTATATATCATAGAATTTTTATAATTAAAAAATGAGCTTTTTATGTTTTGCAGCACCCTTTTTCAAAACTTCCACGAACCGCCACTGATACTAATATTAATTGAATTTTGATTTTAATTTAGTACGTGGAATCTTAATATGATATTTTAATATTTATATACTAAAAAAGTTGATTAAATAGCTAAATATAATTTTTTTACTTCTCATTAGGAATCAAATAAATTTATATTTTATTATGATTTTTTTTACATGCCAAAAAAACATTTAATTTCACTTATGTATATTTTTTACTTATAACAAAAAGTTAAATAAAATGAAAACAATGTCTCTTCTGGCGATTTTTACATAATGAATGGGACGTAGTATTTTTCCGCATATTGTCCCCCCGAACAGCTTTGAAAAACTGAAAGCCCTAAACTAAGTACTTCATAACTGATAGCAGGATAGTAGGGTATAAAAGCCATATATTGCTCAAGTTAACTTCAAATATGTATGTATCAAATAGAAAGCTTTTAGAAACAGGAATCACATAAAGTCGTGTCTAGTATCTTCCGTTTATTACATAATCTTTATAATAAAGGTAGTTAAGTTATGAACATTATAATGATGGGTGTAAGAATTTGGAAAAACTTTGTTATTTTTATACAAATTCTTGTTTAAATTACTGTAAACTGTTTGAAAAAAACTACTGACACTATTAAAGCACTACTGTCATTTCCAATATGTATTACTCTCCATCAGAAACACCATCGTCGTACACGTCTTCTATGTTGGAGTAACTGCAGATTATACCTTGACATTCACCGCAAGCTGATGAACATTCCAAACCATGTTTTTTGCATGAGCACCTTGAAGTATTACAATCTGTCTTGCATTGACATCTTATGATATCGAGCAGAACTGGTAATGTTGGTTGAAGGTAGTGAGTACTGGTCAGAGTTGATCACTCTGTAATTTCCACCCCCTTTCTCAGACAGAAGAGATATATAACCTTTCCAATCCAGCGTAAATTATGGAATTTAGCAGAAGCTGAAGTAGGTGGAAGTGACTAGGCTTGAACAGCTTGAGTCATATTTTTTTCAGCCAGCTTTTTAATAAAACATCTACATCGCAGTTTATACAAGGTATCACATGTATTTTCTCGTAGAAGGTCGGCTCTTAGGCCTGTTGGCCCGTTGTACAACCCTACCCGATGGGTCTTTTATTCCCAATCGAGCCATCCTATTCATTTCGTGAACCTAATAATATTCCCTGGTTTGTATCTTTGCAGTTCTTCAAAGTTCTGTAGGATGTACTCTGCTAATATTCTAGCCCTCTTAATTCGTATCGTTGGACACTGACAGAATACGTGAGTAACCGTGTTTAACTCCTCTCCGCATCGAATCCAGGTTCCATTGTCGGCTTTTCCTATTCTAAACTATGCCCGTGAAAAGTCACAGGTTGCATCTGTCAACACATAGTTTTGACTTTTCCTTGTATAGGTCCTCCCAAATCTTATTCTCTTCAACGTGTTGCCGTATTCTCTTATGTTTTTCCCAACTCTCGCAGTCAATCTTGCTCCTTATCTCCGAGAAACCCTGGAAAGAAACCCTGGAAATATTCCACGTCCGGTCACTCGGTTCTCCTGTTCTAAATTCTCGAGGGCTTTCAGACACTCTTGTATTGTCTGGATTAGTGTACTTAGGATAGTTTTACTGTCTGAGTATATGTTTATCTCCCTCTATTTTAACAATCTTGCTGCTTATCTTTATCTCCAGGGTTTTTGTTTATATGACCGAGGCAGATTCGTTGATGTCAGCAGCATGTGATATATTAAGTTCCTAGCAGTAAACCCCTTACCCATAGTTCCCTCTTATTTGGAACCGTCTTTGTGTACTTTCAAGGCACCCTCTGGGATCCTTGGTCGTGTTTGAGCCACTACAACTTTAAATGTTTTATTCACATTAAGTGACCCTACGATTTTATCCCAAACGACCTCCTCAGATAGTTCGTTTCAAATTTTTTCGTGAAAATCCCCCACTCTTTCGTGTGGTTTGAGGCTTTCCCCTTATTCCCATTGTCCTGTCATGCTACTGTATTTATAGCTGCTACTTGTAAATGCAGTGACAGTGGTTTTAGATTCAAAATTGTTTCTATAGATCTCTGTATCTGATCCAGAAGTTTTACAATATTTTTCTTCCTTGTAACTGGCCACTGTGCGAGTGCCCCATATACGACTATTGGTCTTATAACACGGATATAGATCCAGTGTTCTATCTTCGGCGAAAGTCCCCAAGTCCTTCCGATGGCCGTTCTACAGGCTCAGTAGGTCCTAAGCGCTTTCTCTTTTTTTCTCCCAGATATGCTCATTCCAGGCGAGTTTTTTATAAAGGATTATCCCAAGGTATTTTACATTTTCTTTTAACTTAACTTTCATTTTAAAAGCTTTTAATTTTCGATTAAAGATTGACAAAGCAACCTTGGTGTAATTCTAGTTGTAACACTTTCGAATAGTTTCTTAGTTAATTGAAAACCGCATATCTCCTTAATAAGATGTCAACCATATACCAGACTTTTATCGATAGAGTAAATTGGTAAGGCCTTTATTTTCTTGTTATAATAATTATTATAGCAAAAACTGTCTTTGTTCGATATTTTTACGCCTTTTATCTAAATCTAGCATCATTTTTAAAAACATAATTATCTAGGAAGTTCGGGGAGACGGCTTACATTTGCCTACCTAATCTTGTGGTGTTACACATTTACCGGGTAATGTATACATTATGACATTTTGTACTTTAGCCGTAACATATATATTTCTGTTTTTTAATGTTTATTAGTGCCAAAAAAAGTACTTGTACATTTTTTGATAAGTTGTCTTACTGGGACAACTAAGGATAATCTTGTCTATATAAAATGAATTTTATAATATTCATCTAAAACTCAAATATAAAGCTTAACTATCGTAGATATCCACATACATTTTTATATAAAATTTTGGCTTTCCTAATATAATTAGTTGTTCCAAGATAAGCTTTTTTGTCTCGCGATAAAATAGGTACATCGGATGGTGTTAGTTAATCATTGAAAATTCAACAGAATTTTAAGACCAACTGTATTTTTGTATTTCATTATTTTTCAGATAAAGACTTCTTTGATCGATGGTGGACCGTCATCTCATACGCTGATGCTTGCTGATACAGAATCTGAAAAAACAAAATGGGTAGTAGCGCTTAGTGAATTGCATCGAATTTTGAAGCGTAATAATTTGCCTAATACGGCAATATTTCGTATACGTGAAGTATTAGACAGTTTATCGATAAATGTTATCAGAACGGCTCTAAGTGGTTTAATCATTGATCCAGACCGAATATTGTTGGGAACGGAAGATGGACTTTATTGTTTAGATTTGGATCAGAATGGTATGTCGATTAAAGGAAAATAAACTAAATTTATGATTTATTTTCGATTTCAGAAATTGCTCGAATCGGAGAAAATAAAAAAATTATTCATCTTTGGCATGTAGTAGAAGAACAAATTCTAGTCGTTTTATGTGGTAAACAACGCCATATTCGTTTATTACCTATTCGTGCATTAGAGTCAAGTGACGTCGAATGGATAAAGGTATCCGAATCTAAAAATTGTATAACGGCTTGCACTGGAATTATTAAAAAGACTCCTATAGTAGTTTATTGTGTTGTTATCGCTTTAAAACGACCAAACAATCAATCACAAATAATAGTTTATGAAATTAACCGTAATAGATCTCGTCATCAGAAAATGTGTGAGTTTACAGTGGCCTATCCAGTTCAAAGTTTACAAATTTTAACTGATACACGTCTAGCTATTGGACATCAAAGTGGTTTTACTGCTTATTTTCTTCAGGGTGAAGCACAAGCAATGTGTAAGTTTTTCTTTAATTAAGAAGTAAAAAATATTATAATATTCTTATAAATTTGGGAAGTGAAAGTACAAAAAAGAAAATATGTTAGTGTATTATTAAGATTTATATCTCTTTAATTTAATTACTTTAATTATAATAATTTGATTCAAAAAAACACATTTAAATATTTTCCTGTGTTAATTTATAATAAATCGATTCTGGTTGGTTATCCCAAAAACACGTAAAAATTTAAAACTCAAAATCCCAATAACATAAAATTGTTGAAGAAATAAGTTCCAAAAATTACAATTTCCAAAAACTGCAAAACCCAAATGAAATGGAAATAGTAATTAAAAAAAAAAGAGGAAATATCGTTATTTTAATCCTTCAAATAAGCTTTCATTTTTACTAGATTAATTGAGTGGCCTAAATTCAAAACTCTCTAAAAATTCTACTTAAAAAAAAAGTTGTCCTCAGAGTTGTCGTTTCATAATTTTAATATAATATGTATTATTTTATCTCTGTTTTAAAAAATTCGTAATTTAAGTATTTTTAAAACGAGTTCTTAATTAAATTCATTCACATTATTTTCAGTTATTAAGAACTGTCCCAGAAAAAAACCGACCACTTTCATATGCTAACAAAAAACGTTAAAATACTTTTTTTTTTAATTTAACCGAAGTAGTCGAAGTAGTTCAAAAATAAATAAAAAATTTCGTTTCATTGTGACTCTTTAATTTAACAAAAAATGAAGGTCGAACAAGTTAAAACAAGAAAATTAATTTTGTACAAACACCTTGAAAATGCAAATTTGTCTCAGCGTGCAATATCAAAACTATTGAAAATTCCCAAAAGTACTATCCAGAATGTATTAAGTAAGATTAAGGAAGTTCAGAGTGTGGACAGAAAGCAAGGGTCAGGAAGAAAACGCGGTTTTGTCGATAAAAAAATTAAAAAGTCATGTCATAGCCGCAATAAAGCAAATAAACTTGGAAACATCAAAGTCATCTGTCCAAAGAATTAAAGCCCAGGCTGGTATGAGAAGTTTCAAAGTTCGAATTGTTCCAGATCGGTCCATAGAGCAACATTTGAGGGCAAAAACACGCGCTCGAAAATTGTCTGAACAATTTTTAACAAAATTTCTCTATTATGTTATTGATGATGAACCTTATTGTAAAGCCGATTTCCAACAAATTTGTGGTCAAGATTTTTATGTTGTTCTGGTAGGGGAGAACTTGCAGATAAATTTAAAAATAGAAAACAAGCCAAATTTCCGAAAAAAATCCTAATTTGGTATGCTATTTGTTCTTGCGGCTTCAAGTCTAACCCTTTCGTGACAACTGGAACCATTAATTCTGAAATTTACTTGAAAGAGTGTCTCAAGAAAAGGCTTATTCCATTTATAAAGTCTCATAGCACTCCTACTTTTTTTTTGCCAGACTTAGCCACTTGTCATTACAGCAAAACATGTTTAAAGTTTTATGAGGAAAACTTCATTAATTTCATTCCAAAATATGCAAATCCCCCAAATTCTCCACAGCTACGCCCAATAGAGAGATTTTGGTCCCATGTTAAAAGAAAATTGAAAAAAAACAAGAAAAACAACTATCGATATGACTGATTCAATAACTTTAAGTCGTGTACAAAGTAATGAAAGGCCTAAGAAGAAATGTACGAAAATTTTATATAGAAAATTAAAAAAATTAAAATAAATCCAAATTTTTTTATGGTCTGTTTTTTTCTGGGATATTTTTGTTCTTTCATTTTTTTTCTCCTGTATTTCGAACTCTCAAATGAAGCGTAGTAAGATAAAAATTTAAATCTCAATAAGAAAAAACGTTTAATTTATGAACAATTTCTGCAAACGATTTAATTAGACTTTGCGGAGAAAAAAGGGCCGTAACAATTTTTTAATTCAATGTTTTATAATTACTTTTTTTTCCAGCATTAGTTCATCCAGAAAATCAACTATGTGCTTTTCTGAATTATTCTGGAGTAGATGCAATTAAAGTAATTGAAATTCAAGGTCAAAGTAGCAATGGATACGGTGAATTCTTATTAGTATTTCAAACATTAGCCATTTACGTTGATTTGCAAGGTCGAAAGTCACGTGATAGAGAAATTATGTATCCTGCAGTACCGACTCATATAAGTAATCAATATTTAAGCAGTATTTAGTATTTATTTTTTCAAATAACAATTTTTTTTCTATTTCAGCGTACTGTGATGGACATTTACTAGTCTTCTCTGAGACTCATTTAGACATATTCAATACCCAAACAGCTGATTGGGTTCAGTCCATTGGATTAAAACGAGCTCGACCATTAAATAACCAAGGAAATTTAAGTTTGACCTACATCAATGAATCTCCCATTATTATTTATTTAGCGAATATGCATACAAGTAAAAATCTGATTTTATAACATTTGGTTTAAATGTTAACTTTTTATATATAGTGAAAACTATTTTTTCGACTTACTTATACCTTTTACTTTTATATTATATATTTTATTAAATTATCTGATTTTTTGAACTTTATATAAGAAACTTTCCAAAAAAAATTTATGAATTTGGTCTATGAAATTACTAGAGACACACCAAGAATGAAAAATTTCATAATATTTTTTTTTTTTTTAAATCATAAAGTATTACTCAGAACGCAAAATTATAATCAAAGAATATTTAAAAAAATTGTTATTCTACGATTAAGTTGATACGATTAAGTTGATTAAAATAATTAAATTAAGTTCACACAAACATCAAATCAGAAAATTGAATTTCATAAATTTTTTTATATAATTACTTTTGAATATTTTTCGAATAATGTATTTTTAATTGAAAATTAACTAAAATTACATTAATACTATATTATCAATGTATTAAGTAAAAAAAATTCATTCAATAATGTACTTAATATGTATTTAATTTAACACATTTATCTTCTTTAATTCGATTTACACGCTGATGAGGCTAGATTATGGACGAACTATAATTTGTTTTAAAGTATTAGAAACCAACATAGATTTTTCTTATATAATATAATATGCACAACATTATTTGTATGCCAGAAACTTAAAATATATAACACATAGGTACATAAAATATTTATCATTATTAGAAATATCCTAAAATTTAATGTGCACTATTATAATTATCGAAAAAATATTTAAAAAATGTGCATACTAGTCGAAATACCCGGCTTCGCACGGTAGTCGCGAACTTATATTAATATCAAAACACTTCAATCCAGATTTTGTGCACTAAAAAAAACAGAATTTCAAAATTTGTAAAATAGCCACTTCCCCGGTGCCAATCCAGTCTTCTAAATAGTCGATTCGGGTCCAACGCTATAATATTTTATCGGAATACATATACCTAAATTGCATTTTGTGCACTAAAAAAACAAGAATTTCAAAATTTGTTAAACAGCCACTTCCCCGGTGCCTAAACACATCCAGTCTTTTAAATAGTCGATTCGGGTCCAACGCTAGAACATTTTTCCGGAATATAACTAAATTTCAAAAGTAGCCCCCGGTCTGAACTTCGGATCAAAATTTCTAGTACCCTATAGCCATCTGGGGTCTCTAGGCTCCTTATTTTCAAAATTTTAAAATTTCGAAATTTGTTGTACAGCCCCCTAATTGAGCCCTGGGACAACGGTTGAGGGTTTTTTAAATAGGCTTTTTGGGTCCAACGCTACAACATTTTATCGGAATATACCTAAATTGCAATACCGGCTTCTAAATTAGCCCCCCCGTCGGAGTCTCGGATCAAAAAATAAAACCCTATAACCATCTCTGGGCCCAATGCAACTAAGGTTCAAAATTTCAGCCAAATCGGTTCAGCGGTTTAGGCGTGATTGAGGACAGAGGACAGAGAACAGAGAAACAGAGAAACAGAGAATTTTCATTTTTATTTAGAAGATTTTTAAAAAAATTTTATGAATTAAAAAGTCATACGTTCTAAGATATTATCGCAAGGCAATATACACGCACAACAACAAAAATTGTAACTGTAACCATTTACAAGTACATATATAAAATAGTTTTGTGTAAATCATAACGATTAATCCGTATCGATATTTCATAAATTCAATTTTCCAAATCCAACACTGATTTTATAAGTATAAAAATATAAAAAAAAATCTGTGCTGGGATCAAATAGAAACATACTTGTATTTATGATAATCATTATAATACACTTTTTTTGTATTATTTGAAGGAAATAAATTAGAGTCCATCAATAACACAGTATCAACATCTTGAAATAAAAATATTTAGAAAACCTGCCTATTTATTAGTAATGTTAAGCAATTATATAATTTCATAAATTCTCATTGTAACTGCGTATGAAATATTTTTAGGAGAACTTCTTAATACCCAATGTGAGAATGATGGAAGGACTAAGCCAAAACGAAGATTCTCTGTCAGGGATGGAAACCGAGTTGCCAAAACGTAATAAACATAAATTAAATATTATACATAAATAGCATATTATTATTGTAAACAATGTATTCTTTGTTTTGGTTATTTTAAAATAAATATACGTTTAGTTTATTACGAATAAGAAAAATTTATATTTATGTTTTTTAGAACAACGGACAGAAGATCAAAAATGATATCAGCGCCATCTAATTTTAATCACATCTCTCACATGGGTCCTGGCGATGGTATTCAAAAGCAGCGATTACTTGATCTACCAACTACAATTGAAACAGCAGATCAATGTTCTGGAGGAGCTTCACAACGATCACTTCGTGCCGCACCTCCACCTCCAAGAGGACTTCGCCCATCTGGAATCCCTCCTCATAATGGTAGAACCCCTAGCGCATAATCAGTAACATAATAAATTATTTTTATTTTTTTAAATATCAGGTATTAAAAGAATTGTTCCAAGGCCCAGAGAACAGCCACCATCACTGCCACGAAGTCCTAGCCCTCTGGGTAGTATGTCATCATTGCATGATGTTCTAAAGGTAAAATACACAGAAATTTTTTATAAGGATGTAATTGTTAGCTTGAATAATATCAGAGAAAAAATGAGATGTCGCATTGGATATTAAAAATTGTAATTTTACAATTTTTGCTTTGGACTTATCGCAGTACGTCAGTACATCCACGAACATGGTCAATACAATTATTATTTTTAAATAACATATGAAAATAATACATACTATTCTGTGTAAATAAAAACAAAAAAAAAATTAAAGCACAGATAAAAAAAAATTAAAATTTTTTTTATCAAACGTAGTATCTTTTACATGAGTTTCTTATAACCTATTCAACAAATTGTTTGTTGTTGTATTGAGCTTGTTCTTGAATACGTCCAAAGCAAAACAATTTATAGTAGACATCTCATATTATACTGTTGTACACACATTACATTCGTGTATTACGAACATAATATCTTTAGCTCTCATTTTAAAAATTAATTTTGTGATATTCAAGATTTATACTTTTTTTTCTATTTTGATAAAGGTCGTCGAATTGCAATCTGGGTCCAGACAAAGTGTTGCCAGCAATAATTCCAGTTCGCTCTCTAGTCCGCCTTCACCAAGTGGTGGGGAACGCTTAAGTTCAAGCTATGACTCTTAATTTTTAACTATATCTAAGTATAGTAATTGTATATTATTTATGTTTAAGCTTTTTTTTTACTTATGTTTAAAAGCTCATTTTTATGTGCAAAAAATAATAAATATTTTAAATAAGTATGCATCACGTAATAATTAAAAAATAATAATCTCCAGAATTTGTTTTTTATAAAATTTGTCTTATATTATATAAAGTACATTATTACATTTAATAATACCACATATTTATCAAAATATTATAAATGATATAAATTATACTAAAAATAATTAATTCCTGCATTTTTAATTATAATCAAATCTAATAAATTTGCACACTTTATTAGGACAAAAATTATTCAAAATTAATAGATAATTAAATCTAAAGGCTTCACAGTAATGATATTTATTAAAAGATTCCTTGTTTTTATATTTCACTAGCTGATGAAATAGAGAAGTTTATATTCAAATTTGGAAAATGTGCTGTTTCAAATTTTTCGAATAATAAAATTCGAATTTATTACAATTTTTTTTTATTTACTTATACCACTTAAACAAATTTTGATATGCAAGTTTTTTTTAAAGTGATTTGACGATCGATATTAGCAAAGAGTAAGTATATAATAGAGGTTCCAGTACCATATAAAAAATGCAATAGACTTACTTTTATAATTTTAAAATCTTTTGTGATATTTTTTAATTTGTATTTTTTGTATAGGATTGAAACCTCTATTATATACTCTACATACTCTTTGATATTAGTTAAATGGTTTGGATGATATGATATAAAAAGGGTCCAATTTTGGTTTCCGAAGTGAAGTGATACTTGAGTTACTTTCTGAAAAGTTTCACTCCGCCAGCTAATTATTATATCGATTCGACCTGTCGGAAAATAAGTGAAAATTAACAGCTCTTTGACAAAAAGTCAATTATGGCTTCCGTTTATCGTATAAAAATTGTCGGAAAGCAATCACATCAAAAATTTAAGTGAAAAGGATTCGATTTGTCTCTGATAGATCTTTTTACCAACTTTAAGTTAGTAGAATTGTCCTCATCATCATCTAAATCTAATAATTCTATTGATTGGAAACATTTTAGAACTGTAAGTAGGTATAAGTAAGTAAAAAGGTAATCCAAAATTTCCAAATTTTAAATTTATGGTACTTTTCCGTTAGCCGGGCGCAAATGTACGGCGCAAAAAATTTTACGGCGCAAATTTACGGCGGCAGAAATGTTACTGAAAACTTATGGTCATTTAAAATGAATAGTTTTTTCGTGTATCAGGGGAAGGCTGCCGCCTCCCCCGAACCTCCTAGGGCAAAAAACTATTCATTTTAAATGACCATAAAATTTCGGTAACATTTCTGCTTCACTTTGCGACTTGATTCACAATTTTTTGCGCCGTGCATTTGCGCCCGGCTAACGGAAAAGTACCAAAATTTTTTTTTTCTAAATTATAATTTATTTTCACAAAAAAAAAT